>JBAMJV010001138.1:0-63380 GCA_037951105.1 Echinarachnius parma | reverse complement strand
GTTGTATGTATACTATTTATTCCCTTGCCCCGAGGATTGTCTATTTATAAGATTTTTGTAACTTCCAGATAATCCTTACACTTCTTCATATGTACTTTGATTGTTTTTCTTGTTTTATCCTGTTTTTGCAATGTACTTTATGTAATTATGTTATTTTGTATTATTGTATACTTGTATATTGTATTCTATTGTTTTTATGAAAGTGGAAATAAAATTCAATTCAATTCAATTCAATTCAATTCAATTCAATTCAATTCAGAACCGTCTAACCCTGCTACCCCGAGCCAACCACAGGGTGGAGCTGTTTACACTCGCTGGGGGAAATCTGAATGCGCCGATTGTGCGGAGCTTATCTATACAGGTAATATTGAAATAATTATGGAAAGTTTATTGGCTTAAAGGGTACCACTGGGCATTATAAAACCAATGCTTAGTTGTTTTGGTACTATAATTGAATATCAAACATACTTTCATGGGGTCTGATATGTTTCTGTAATTTGAGAACAATGCAATTAATTACTACGACCTGCGGAACCACGGCTATTTAGTGGTTCGCGCGCGCGACTTTTGTTTGCACGACCGCTCAATCAATACGCGTACGTTATATGGTAGTGTGCAATTTATCGCATAGCCCATGCGATAGTTAGTATCGTATGGCATGCAGGCAATACGCCCGTACGTGTGTGCTCGCACTTTGATGTACACACTACAATGGCAGTGTTGGAGTCATGGTACCACAATGCCCAGCGCTATATAGCCACCGCACCATGCATGATACAATGTAGGTTACTCTGAATGCATGCAATAGTACAGTGCTTGTATAGCGCGCGCTACGTGTACATACGGGATAGATGCAGTTTCTGAACGCCAAGTTGATTTTTTATTCGCTGCACACAAGAGATTTTCGAGATTTGTTCTGCTTGCTGCGATATATCGCAGTTGCTTCCGATAAGAGGATCGTTAAGTGATATCGTAATCGGAACTGCGCTGACAGAATAATTGATAGGTGATATTAAAAATGATTCTCTGGCGATGTAGAAATACTTTCAGGATCACAGACTTGTTTTGTATGTTCATTTAAGATATGTCTTTGATGTATGAGAGCTAAAACTCTGTCTGGTGGTACCCTTTAAAGTGGATTTTTCAAGGGTGGGGGGGGGGGGGGGTTATTTTGCCGACCAAAAAATGTGAAGGTGGGTGTCCGTCAAAACTTGTCAAGGGGGGTAGGGGTGTCGGTCATTGTTCGAGGGGAGGGGGTCCATCTAGTATTTTCGAGGCAAGGGAGGGGGGGGGGGGGGGGTGTCGGTTAAAGATTTTTGGAATGGGAGCCCGTGTCCGTCAAGTTTTTCGAGACGAGGGGAGGGGTGTCGGTCAAAATTGTTCTAAGGGGGGTGTCCGTCAAATTTTTCGAGGGGAGGGGGTGGGGGGGGGGGGTGCCCGTGAAGTATTTTCTTTGCAACAATTACATACATTATTTTGATTGTATTGGTGTAGACTGATCCAAACATGCTTCTTTAAAATTCCTAATCCTTTTGTAATTATAGGTTTTCCCGGTCAAATTCGTCATAACAGCAGAAAAACTGAAGATCCGATCATTCAAATTAGAGCGATTTTTTCTTTAAGTGTTCTTCGCTATATTCGTTTTCACTTTAAGAACATTCAATTTCGTTAATAGGCATTTGATGCTGTACTCCTGTTTATCACTTCACAATCGTCATAACCCAGGGGGCAAAACACCATTTTTTTAGGATTTCAGCTTTTGCCTGTTGTAAAAGGTTGGCCACCAGAAATGGCTTCTAGGACCTTCTAGGATCACAACCTAGGTGGACAACCTCGCGAACTAGCTACTGGAAGTCTACAGGATGAGTTTCAAGAAAACCACACCTGCACTAAATAGTGTGTTTCAGCCTTAGGGGTCATGAAGACCCAGTCACACATCTTGCACAATTACACACAATGCACGGCTGATTCCAGCTTGTTTCTTTCTTGGAGGTCTTTCTCAGAGTGCTGCGCATCGTTTGATAGCACATTTGAGCATATTGCATCTTTGGTTCCTGTGTCATTCGTTGGTACAAAGTGATGCGTCACACACGAACGTGAAATTTTGTGCAGCGCTTATGTATGAAATACAAATAAATGCTTTAAAGTAAAACAAATGGAATATATCAAATGAGCAGTGTTCTGGTCAAATAAAACCTTACCAGCGTGAAAAAGGAGTGTATAAAGGCATAAACAGGGTCCTACTCTGTTCAAGAATCCGGCATTATGAGAAGTGGTAGGAAGGCTAGCCTCGTGAAGTTCTTACAAGAGGAAACCAAATTGCCAAACCAAATGTTTCTGATTTGCCTTAGAATAACAGAAAGAACAGCATTGGTTGTTGCTGAAATATGTGCTGTATGGCACTGGTCCTTTCACAAAGGCGAAACATTTCAAGCAATTGCCTATTGTTACACAAATCTTTTGACGACTTCAGCAGTATGGAACCGCCTTCTTCAAGAAAGAACAGTTATTCTGGCACCATTTGAAACATCCACATGATGTCATCTTGTCCAGGCTTGCTGGGTAGTTGACACTAGAACTGCTTTTCCGTCATTCAGGGACTATCCAAATATGTACACGATGGAATGTTTCGCTTGCGGGAATGTGCGCATTCTTGTCAATGATGAGCAGCTCGTTTGATACGGAGGAGAAAAGCGTAGGCACTAGGCAGTATCTTCGAGAGAGTTGACTTATTGTTCAAGAACTTATAAGCTCTCATTTTTTCGATTGGAATCTTCAAACTGGTCCGCTTTGGTGGTGTACACATCCATGATGGTGAGTTACCGTGTCCGAATGATAATGTCATCTGAATAATTCATCGGCAGGGGTTTTTACCGGCAATGTCGGTATGTTCCTATTCTGGGCTGTCCTAGGGCCACAGCTCTGAGAGATCAGTAAGACGTCTTGAACCATGATATTATATGCATATATGCTTATGAAGTTAGTGTCATTTGCATGAATAACTACTCTGTCGACTCTGTTAACTGTTAACTACTCTGTTGTAGAATGTGTAAAGTGAGACCGTTGTAACAGCCTCTTCATGACTGTTGTGTACATTGAAGGGCAGGAACCTCCATAGAAAACCCCACTGTAAGAACAACACTCTTTTCTTTCTTCTTTGAATCTAACACCAATGTACAGATGGCTTGACCAAGCGAAGGTTCAAGCTGTCCATAATCACACCACCTTTAACAGGGGAAGCTCGAAAGGTTTGTTTTGATAGCTTGATACCCAGAAAAACTCCTGTGGATCAGGATGTGCACATTTCCCACTGACTTCATAGACTTTGGCTGATTTGGATAGGGCATACACATGTATGCCCTATCCAAATCCTCTGCTCTGCTCCTGTTCAGCAGACTTCATGCTGGCTTACTGTATCTGTAAAATGTATGATATCAGCACCGAAGGAAATTCTTTCAGCAACAGATTTGCGTGCGATTCAGTGACCGCTTGAAATGTTTCACCTTTATGAGATGGCCAGTGCCATATGGCGCACATTACATCAACAACCACTGTGCTTAGTTCGATTATCATTGACCTTGACTCTTTATCCCTGATGACACGATTCTGACCAGATTTATGGTGTGGGCTGGATGAATGGAGATGCATCATAGAGGGAACATAGATCTCAATTCTGAAGAGGTGGCTGCATTTAGTGTTTTTGTTTTTTGGTAGATGCTTTTTAAGTTCCGCTTCCTGTGGACTTCCAGCAGCTAGTCCGTGAAGTTGTCCAACAAGGTTATGTTTCTAAGGTCGTATGAGACATTTATGGGCCAACCTTGAGCCAATTATGTTCATATCTGTAATACCTCCTTTGCAAGCTTCACGATGTATCTTTTTTAGACCTAGAATGAGACTCACCTTCAAACGTGTCTTGTAAGCCTACAGACACACTGATATACGTCCAAACTGGGTGGTTAGACCTCGATTATAATTATTTTTGGAGTACATTGATAAAGGGTTGGTCTTTGGAAAAACCCATTTCCCTTCTCCCCTGTATCTAATTCAAGTGATATAACAGCTTTATATGTGATTTGTTTTATATATTTTGTATTATTTGATAGTAATTTAACCAAATCTAAACAAATGATGACATTAACAACTCGTATTTTTATGTGTTTCTTTGTTTCTTATTGCTTATGTTTTTGTATTGTTTATTAATATACATACTTAGTATCATTATATAATGCTTATAATAGTTATATAAAATGTGAATTAAGTTTTTAAAGATTGAAATATAGCCTATTTTTCATTTTGAAGAATTTAGTTATAGTCTTTTATATAGTCTTTTTTATAGTCTTTTATACATACGCGCTGTATACGAAATGTCATGTCCGTGTGAGACGCATCACGTTGTAACGAAGTTTGACACGTTAACCAAGTACGCAATATGCTCAAATTTGGTATCAAACGATGCGCAGGACTCTAGGAAACACCTCCATGAAAAAACAAGCTGGAATAAGCAGGGCATTGTGGTTTAATCGTGCAAGATGTGTGACTGGGTATTCATGACCCCTAAGGCTGAAACACACTATTTAGCTGCATAAGCAATGTAAGTGGTGAATATCTTAAAACCCATCCTGTGGAATTCCAGTAGCTAGTTCGCGAGGTTGTCCACATAGGTTGTGATCCTAGGAGGTCCTAGAAGCCATTTCTGGTGGCCAACCTTTTACAACAGGCAAAAGCTGCAAAACCCCCTTTGTCCCCTGGGTATCATTCTATTTCGCGTCGGTAATCTAGAGCAAGACATTTGTATCTCAATCAACATTCAAATTCATGTATAGGCACCCGATTTTGCACATTTAGCCTCAAAATTGGTTTGGCATATAAATATTCCATTTTAAAATCATGCGTTGCATTTGTTCTCAATTTGTATATTTACATATTGAAGTTTTACATACTACTGTGCTAATTTGAGACATATATTCCCCGTAAGCATGATAAATACACATTATGCATAGTAATCACAGTGATTTTCATAAGGAATATAATATCATTCATTTCAACAATGTTTATTTCAATAAAATAATGTGTATATATCTAATCTTCATTCAATGTACACATCAATTTCAAAGTTATTTATAATGTTGATACTTCTTTGATTTATTTCATTAATTTAATTCAATTATCCGGCCCACCACATGTTCATTTGCATGATTAGTGTACACCATGACGAATCGCAATGCACATTTTTTACAATCGCTCACCAATCGACGAGTTGTAATGCCCGAATGCCCACGACAACATTTACCGCTCTAAATTGGATGCTCTTTAAGCGATTTTTAAATTGGATGCTCCTTTTAAATTTTATTTTGGCCGGAATTTCCGTTCGCGTGCTTTAAAAGTTAAATTGAATGACCATTTTAGTTAATAAAATGATGATCCTATTCGTCAATCAATTTTTGTGCTAATTTGAATGATCGAATCGTCAGTTTGGCTGCTGTTTTTACGAATTTGACCGAGAATACCTATAATATTCTACTGAATATTTTAACATCTTGTAGTATTTTATTTTGTGGTCATAACAGGAACTATTGGAGGTACACATTACACCCACGCGGGCAGCGGCGCTAACTATCTCTGTCTTCCCAATGAGCCGATCTATGACGAAGTCGATGCCAATACTAGCATCTACCGGGGCGCTGTGTATTCTTCCGAATACGAGGTGCACGATGCACCCACTCAGCGCATACGTGACAAGCACAATCTCACGCCCGTATGCGCGGTGTGCAAGGCTCCTGCTACGCGCACGAGTGTGTTGATGATTCCCGCGCGTAACGTTTGCCCTTCGGAAGCATGGCGGCTCGAGTATGCGGGTTACTTGATGTCTGGGGGTGACACACTCCCAGAGCAGAAGAGGACAAAGTTCATCTGCGTGGACCGCGCGCTCGAGGCCAAGGCAGGCACGGAAGGTAACCAAAATGGTGCCCTTCTGTACATGGTGGAG
This sequence comes from Echinarachnius parma, assembly GCA_037951105.1. Taxonomy (NCBI): domain Eukaryota; kingdom Metazoa; phylum Echinodermata; class Echinoidea; order Clypeasteroida; family Echinarachniidae; genus Echinarachnius; species Echinarachnius parma. The sequence continues at coordinate 57,394 of JBAMJV010001138.1, read as the reverse complement.
GGTCGTGATAATGCAGGAGGTGGTCTTCCATTTGGACCGTACGTCGATGGCTATGAACTGACATGCGCCGTGTGCACCATATAGCCGTTCCTAGAATCTCGGAATGGTATCTGGATATATAGCTGGTTAGTTCAGCATCATCAATAGTCCAGAGGTGGTTTAACGTAACTCCTGTGTAAAGTGTATACACATAATTATCTCCTTGCTTTAACTAGATGTTTTGCATGACGCAATTGCGTAATTGTACATATTAACTATCTTCCCTAGGGCGCATGTAAGGAAGGATCATATCGATTAGCACTATCGGTATCGCTATTGTTCATGCATTTTTAATATATCGTGAACAGTTATCGGTACATTTACTCCCATACATGTATGTGCCGTACGCACAGCGCACTCTTTTCACTCATAGTCTAGTTTCAGACCCTGCTGAACTTATTTGTATCCCCTACGCTTCTAGTGCTAAGATCAGTGATCTGGCGAGCTCACTCTCGTTGATGTCATAATTATAGCGGACTAAAAGCGTAGGGGGTGAAAAGGTTTAGCAGAGTATATAACTAGACTATTTTATTCGCAGACAAATTGCGCGATGAAGTGTGAAATGCAACGATTCTGACGTAAATCTGCTGTGTTGTCGGCACGAAACATAATAAGATGTTTACGCAACCTCAACGCGGACGTAGAATCATGCGATTCGTGTGCAAAATCGAGAGCATCCTATAGTAACAGCGGGCAGACCGTTCTTGGGTTGAAATCACCGACGGGTTTTGGTCAGAATTGCGTCCGTGTTATGCGACCGCCCGATCAGGCGAAAACCAATCAGCGCGCTCGCCGCCCGTAGCGAGGTCATACGTTCATCCAAGGAGTTATAGTAACTCCTTGGTTCATCACAATCGCTCGCACGTGTGTAGTGTGCTGCCAGCTGAAACGATTCGAGTCTACGTCCGCGTTCACCGAATAAGCGAAACTGCTTGTAAACAAGAGTTGTTTTAGCGCGGCGGACGTACCAATAGATCGTTCCTACGTCTCTGAAAGCTCCGTGAGCGAAAACAGCCTATTGATGTGTATGGCAGAAAAGCAAATTCGAGATTAATACCATGATAGTAAAGGACGATGTTAAGAATATTATTCGGGAAATTTCGGGAAAATTATGAATTTTGTTTGTAATTGTGTATAAAAATGGTAAAAACTGAGTTTTTTTTTTAGTACAGTCAAACCTGCCAATGCGACCACCTGTCTATAGCGACCACCTGCTCATAACGACCGCTCTCTGGTCCCCCCGTGAAAAATCATGTGTTAAGCGACCATCTGCCTAAAGCGACCACCCTTTTTTGGTCCCGACACACATATAAATCTGTGTATAGCGACCACAAAATTAGCGATTGAACGACCAAGGCATCAAATCTGTTGCTTCTGGTCGCTCAAGGCTCCGATCCCGCTCCGATTCTGAGCATGTCAATGCATAAAACAAGTTTATATAATGACAATGAAATTCAGACAGACGCTAAATTACCGACAAAAAGTGCTTCAACTCATAAACAAAGAATATTCAAGCTCTTCAGTACACGGTGCTGATACAGAAATGCGTTGAACAAAGGCACTATATAACATAACAACATCACTAACAAATATCAATCGCCGAGGCGGAGTTTTTCTCAATCTTTTCAATGATAATCCTTGCGCTTGTTGCAAAAAATTAGCATTTTGCATTTAGCATTTTTACTTCATAATTATATAGAAAACTATACTGTGCATAAGCGTAGCTGATTCTGTTATGATGACAAACATCATAAATGGCACATTGACACATTTTGTATTTTCAATTTCACTTGAAAGATAATACAGATATATAAAATAAAGATATATAATTTCAGTTTTATTGTGGTTATTCATGCAACAAATACTACTAACTATCGAAACGTGCGTGTACAGATGTCAATTAATTACACATGTGCATATAGTCACGATATACGACCATAAATTCAAAATGGCCGCCATCCTGTCTAATGCGACCAACTGTCTATAGCGACCGCTTTTCGCCGGTCCCTTGAGTGGTCGCTATCGACAGGTTTGACTGAAATATATATTGCGTTGCCTAGGTTGCATGCTGTTTCATGGACCATGCCACGAGCCATCTAGAAAACTAGTTAGGCAAGCCCTATAATTTCGTTCTTTGAATACACAAAAGGTATTGTTTTTGTTGAGGGATATATTAAAGACAAAATAGACCATGCCTTTGTTGTGAGGCACCATATAACTTTCCTTCGGTGACTTTAACCATGTTAACAGTACCATTGTCTTCGGAGCTGCGCCCCTCAGCAAATAGTACTTTTGTAGTAACCTGAGAGCCCATATATTCAACTATAGAGCATCTTAATTAAGGCTTGGTATATATTTGTGTACTATATATATATACAAAACATTCCAATAAACGACTGGATTTGTAATCATGTGGTTGACCCTTAAGCATCTATACATATATATTATATCCACATAGAGTTTATTCCAGTTTGTAATCAATCAGGGCAATGTGATTTTGCAGATAAAATTGGGTTTTACACTAAAAAGGGATGCATAATTATGTCATTTCTTCGCGAGCGGGTGGTTTGTCCAACATACTTAAAGGGACTTAGTAACATTGTCCAAATCCTCAAAATACAATTTTTATTCTAGCGGTTCCCTCATACCTTGTTGTATTCGTATTACTAATAAAATCATGGGACCGGTTTCGGTTTTTCAAATTTCCCTTTCGTTACAAAGATATGTACGATCGAAGTATTCAGATAAGAAAAACTCCCCCGGAGTTTTTCTTACCGTGTACAAAGTGAGTGCAGTGAGTTAGTGACTATCACTTTGCATTTTCGCTCATTACTTGGCCATGCAATGTCCATTTGACTTGAAATGTTCAGACAATACCCTGTGGACATATGAGATAACAACAATATACATTGCATCAACCATTCATCACTTTTTGCACATGTCAACAAAGTTACTAGATCCCTTTAAGCAGAAATTACTAATTATACAGCGTCTAAACATTAAAGATTATAACATTATATTCATGTACTAGGCGATCTGAACATTCGAAACTAGGCTAGTTTGTATGCACTACGTAACACAGGACCAGTCTGTATTTCGCAACGTGTGCATAAGATCAACCATACGTTTAGATTCTATTGAATACATCTAAATAACCCACAGGGGGTAAATTGGCGTTGCCACTTTTAATACGATTCAGTCATTGAGTAATTTTGATTAAAGAATGTACTTATTGCGTACGATTTTGTTACACTCCATCAGAAGGAACGAATACGAGGTGAAATATGAGCACAATTGTCATTTTTAAAGACAAACCTACCATTTTGTTTAATTATACCTTATTAATCGCCTATCAATGTATATTTGACGATAAGATTATGACTATTTGTATCACTCATGTTCATGTAATTTTCATTTAATCGCACTTATCTCAACTGGTATCGGTCTTTGCATTTCAATCCTTCATGTATTCAGTATGTTCTAGTTTGTTATAAATTATCTTCAGCAGGAAGCGAGTCGTGCATGTTGCTGTTGAGAAGGCTCTGTTGTGTGTTCAACCTATTCGGGTGTCTAGATTCATACGATTCTACTACGGTATTCTCACCTTGATATGTCTTTTGCTTCATTTAAATCATCACCATACAATTCTTCGTTTTTGAGTTTTTTTTAATTCTAAATACAAATCTTTTTACTTGCTATCTGAATAAGAAAAAAAGCAGCACGATATTATGTTGTTTGTTGATTATTTATTTGCGCGTGGGTATTTGCATGTGTGTATGGGTTTTGTGTTTGAAATATTATCGTCTGATTTCATAAAATCAGACAATAATATTTCAAGAAATATGATGGTTTGGTGAATATTTCGACTGTTTTTGCTTGATGTGAGCGTCTGTGTATTTGATATGTGCTTGTGTAATATTTGCGTTTTATTTGTGTGTTTCAGTGTGTGTGTCAGATTTTGTTGTTTACGTATATTATGCATAACCAGTAGAGTGATTCAATAAACACTTACCGATTTTTATGATAAAATCGATTTCAGTGTATTTCAGTGGCAGAAAGTTTCCAATCTATTGTAAAGTTGAAATTACTTGTCAGAAACTAATTGTGCACATTTTAACCAATCATATTCGCGCATTTAGTCACATGATCTGACTTGTAATTATTGATTGTAACTTAAAGGGATAGTTGAGTTCTGGTAAAGAGAGTACAGTTTTGGTCAAACTGAATTGTAGTTACCAAAACCTGCACCATTACATTACAAACTAATAGTTATTACTCCACCATGCTCGAAAGGAATACAAATTACAAACGACTAAGTAAAAAGTCTGTTATCATTCAAAAAGAGCCGTTCAAACTCAAGAGGGCGCTCTCTCAAAACTCATTGGTTTCAACTATTTGAAATAAAATATTGTGCATGTGATGGTTTGTAAAAAATAGTGATTAGATAGAGAGATAATCAACAACTATTAAAAAAACTTCTTTTGAAAATGTTTGAAAAGAGGAAGCATTAAATAAAAAGTTGTAACGGTTGGTTCAAAATTATTGAATAATTGTGGGGCCCCACACTTATTACAAATGGTTACACTAATGTAAATTTCAGCCGTTTCTGAACCGATTTTGATCAAATAAAGTTTATTCTGTCATTAAAATATTATGCTCTTTCAAATTTGACACTCAGTTTGTCATTATCTCACAATAAAATAATTATGTGTAGCGCCCTCTATACCAAAACTCAACTATCCCTTTAATTGCATCTTTAAATAAAGTGAGGTTAATCTCTTAGTAAGGAAGGTGTGTGTGCGTTGCTACATTCAATTGAGTTTAAATGCTACATTCAATTGAGTTTAAATTGCATAATCAACATGATAAATGCCACTGGTCCATAAGTGGGTCCCTGCATGGGCCCTAGCGCCCATAATTTGATAAACGTACAGTGCATAGATCTGTTCAACAATTGACGAACTTTCGTGTTCGTGTCGGAACCGTAAAGCCTGCGTCACAAATCAAACAAACCCCGGCCGAATTTATAGATCGCTAGAGTCGCCGAATTTCAATCCGCCACGGAGTCGAGCGTATTTTTCGCTCCCTGTCACAATATTTGACGGTGCTCGGGCAAATATGGACATTCAGTGATCAGAAATCCGGCGCCCATCAGTAAACAAAAGGAGTCGGGCGAAAATCGCTTAATTTGGTAGCAGGTTTCGGTGCCCTGCGAACCCGGCCGAACGAGCATACGCCGGCCGTATTCCTGGCGAAAATGCCCTTTTGAGCTCGCAGATAAGTCGGACGGGCTCCGTTTTTTAAAATTTGTGACGGCCCCTTAAGCCTGCCTCATAAATCCATTGGTCCCCGGCCAAATTTACACATCGCAAGAGAATCGCCGAATTTCAAACCCGCCAGAGAGTCGAGCGTTTTCGCTTTTAAATATAACCTTACGGGGCTCGGGAGAACATCAGTGCTCAGAAACCCGGCGCCCGTCAGTAACAAAAAGATACAGTGCTCAGACACAGGCCTTATTCCTAGCGAAAATACCCTTTTTTTAACTCGCAGATAAGTCGGGCGGGCTCCGTTTTGGATATATGACGACCCCTTTTTAAACAAAAGGAGTCGGTGAAATTCGCTGAATTGGATGCAGGTTTCGGTGCCCTGCGAACGTCGGCCGACCCCTAAGACCAGCCTGCGTCACAAATCAAACGGACTCCGGCCGAATTTGTGGATCGCCAGGAGGTCGCCGAGTTTCAAACCCGCCAGGGAGTCGAGCGTATTTTCGCTTAAAAATCTACCCTGTCACATATTGGACGGGGCTCGGGCGGAACCTTTGAACACTAGTGATAATAAATCGTCCGGGGCCCGCCGGTAAACAAATGGTAGTCGGGCGATACGGGTGGGCGCCGTGCAAGTTTCGGTCGATGATAAATAGGTCTGTCGGTGCTCGTCCGACAACCGGGCGACGGCCGGGTGGGCTCCGGGTGACGTCCGGTCGGGCTCCGGTCGACGCACGGGCGGGCGTCTTCCGTGGCCAGGGGCCAAATCCCCGAGTTGGCAGGAGGAGCCCGACCGGGGCCCGTAGAAGCCGCCCGACCGCGGCCCGACACCAGCACGAAGTGCGCTCTAAGCACGCGCGATTTGTTCACAATTCGGGCGGTATACGGGAGGAGGTCGTTCGGGTATCGTAGGGAGCTCGTGCGACGGCCGCGCAGCTCTTCCGACCGACCTCCAAATTTTAAAGCCCCAAATGGTCTAAAATCGTCAGATTGCCGCCCGAATATCGATCGAATATCTGCCGATGCCCGAGCGATCTACGGACGACCTGTTTACGAGCTCTGCGACCTCAAAATTCGGCGTTTGAAATCGCTGATATGGGAGCAGGTTTCGGTGCCCTGCGAACGTCGGCCGAACCCTGAAAAACGCGGAGGAGCCCGCAGTATTCGCGCAGACACCGGCCGTCGTCCTGGCGAAAATGCCCTTTTGAGCTCGCAGAGAAGTCGGGCGGGCTCCGTTTGTGATTTGTGAAGGCCCCTTTACACTTTTTAACCATACGCTATCATGATTTGGACACCGATGGAGGCAATCATAGATTAGAGGCAATGGTTTTAATTGCCACTGAACCGTTACCAAGTCCTTGGGCCCTGGCGCACAATATTTTATACACTCAATACCTTAATAACCCTTTAATATACATGCTCACCCAACTGGCGGACTTTTGTGTTTGTGAAGCGCGCCATCTTTTGGCTCTGCACGGACACTCATTTATCGCGGTATAGAAAAACATGATAGAGTAGGTTGAAGCCCTTGGGTACAGAGGGTAAATCCCGATGAATAACTAATAGTAGGCTTGCTAAGGGATCCGTGACTGCATTTTGGAATACGATTGTATTACTTGGCACACTTATTCCTTGGATCAAAAGAAAAAAATTCATCCAAAGAAACACTCTGTATCTTTGCAAATTAGGCCTAATTTCCATAATTTATGCAAATTCATTCATGAAAATGGGATATTCTTTGAAAATGGTGTTAATATATTCTTTGGATCAAAAGGAGAAAATTTATCCACAGAGACACACTGTAAATATGCTAATTAGGCCTATTTTCCATAATTTATTCAAATTTATTCATGAAAATGGGATATTCTATGAAAATGGTGTTTTATTGAAATACTTGAGAGAATAACTTTGAAAATAGATGGTCTAGGGTAAATCAAGGCCAGTGGATCAATCTAGCAGATTATTTTAACCTTTCATGGCCATCTAGTCCCTCAAATCCAAGATGGCTGTTGGCAGGAATGTTAAATTCTGTATATTTTGTCTTACTTTTGAACTAATCATGGTACAAACATGCATGGGTGATGTATCTATTTGAACAATTGTTTGGATGTCTGAATCAATTTTGGATCCATCCTTGGAACAAACTAAGAATAATCATCAACAGAAGCACACTTTATAGATGTTTATTAGACAAATTTGCAAAATGTATACATTAGTACACAAATGTGATATATTATCAAATTGATGTAAATAAGTGATGTTTTAAATTCTGCAGTTGATGAACTAGGGAAAGTAAAAAAAACAATTACTTTTAGCAGGTTATTGTCAGCATTGGCAGTCATATTGTCTCACGAATCCAATGTGGCCGCCGCAGGAATGTTAAAACTCAATTAGTTCAATGAAGAAGATAATATCATAATAAATTACATTACTGTTTCATTATACATAACTTAGGTAAATGAGGCTAGTTTATACAGGAATTAAGTGTCTCTTTTGACATATCTTCTTAGTTTGTTCCAAGGATGAGTCAACAATTGATTTTTACATTCCAGTAATGATTTGACTAGACATATCATACAGATATGGAGTTCAACAATAACACATAATGTGCGAATTTTAACATTGCTGCCGGTGGCCATCTTGAATTTGAGGGGTTAGACGGTATAACTTGATATATCATAGGTCCTCTATATTCAAATTTTTCTCCTTCAAATATCTTAAAGGGATAGTTGAGTATTGGTCAAACTTAACTTTAGTAACCAAAACCGGCACCATTACGGTACAAAGTAATAGTTATAACTTCACCATGCTCGACAGGTATACACAATTACAAACGACTAAGTAAAACCCCTGTTATCATTCAAAAAGAGCCGTTACAACTCAAGAGGGCGCTATTTAAAAAAAATCATTGGTTTTAGCCTTTTTTCATACAAAATTGTGCATTTAATGTTTGTTAAAATAATGATTCAATAGAGATAGCATAAACGACTTGTTAAAAACCTATTCTGATTTTTTTCAAAGTAGTCCTCGAGCATTTTTTGAAATTTTTCTAAAAAGTCTAAATATCGCCCGGTGATTGCCGGTGAAGAACATTTTGAATAAAAATATATTTATGGATATTTCAGCCGTTTCTGAACCGATTTCAATTAAATAAAGTTATTCTGTCATTAAAATGTATGTTCTTTCGGATTTGACAGTAAGTTTTTCATTATCTCACAAAAAAATATCGGGGGGCACTTCGGGAAATACCAATACTCAACACTAGCTTTAATAAATACACAATTTTCATAGGATATCACATTCCCATGAATAAATTTGCATAAATTATGGAAATTAGGCCTAATTTGCATAGATACAGAGTGTCTCTTTGGATGAAATTTGTTTCTTCTTTTGATCCAAGGAATATGCGTGCCAAGTAAAACAATTGTACCAAAAATGCAGTCAACACCCTACTATACTGTATATAGCCCAATCCGTGGCTCGGTTGCTAAGTGTCGATGCATCATATATAATATCTATACCCATTTCACATATTAAGATTTAAGGTCTAAGGTAAACATTTCGAGGGTTCGACGTATGAAACAGGTTAGCATGGTTAGTATGACCATAGGCGTACCGGGAAAGGGGGGGGGGGGGGGGGGGTGTAACACTTTGTACTGGTCTCGAGACCACCTTTTATAGCGGTCTCGCCCATCATAAATGGTCTCGGCCAAACCTTAACAAGTGGCCTCGATCTCGACCTCAGCAAATTATGACAGATCTTGGTCTAGGCCTCGTAAATTGTTGAAGGATCTCGTACTTGGCTTCGAAAGTTTTGACGGACAACCCCCCCCCCCCCCCCCCCCCTCTCGAAAATACGGGCACCGATACAATTGATTGTAAAGTTGCAATTAATTGCAAGTCAGATCATGTGACAAAATGCGTAAATATGATTGGTTCAAATGTGCAAATTAACCGACTTGCACTTAATTGCAAGTAATTACAATCGATTGCATCTCTTTCTGCAACAACGGGGCCCCAGTCACACAGAAAATGCATACCGTATACGCAAACAACAAAATCTGACACACACCGAAACACACAATCACACAAACAAAACACATACAGATCACACGCACATATCAAATACACAAACGCTCACATCAAGCTAAAAACATTCAAAATATCCGACCAACCATCATACCTCGAAGCATATACACCAAGTCACTATTAAAATCAGACAAAATATTTCAAACACAAAACCCAGGCCACACACGCAAATAAACATTCAACAACACAATACAACATTTGCTACGTTTTATCTAATTTAAATAAAAAGTAGCAAGATATGTATCTAAAAAACAAAAACTCCAAAACAAAGAATTTCAAGGATTATGTTTTAATTGAGCAGAAGACATCTTGGATATAGGGTAAGAATAATATAGTCTTAAGAATCGAGACACCCGAATAGATTGAACACACAATCGTGCCGTCCGAACAACATGAACCGGCTCGACTCGCTTCATGCTGAAGATATAACAAACTCGATATAACATTTTAATGCAAAAACATATTTGTTAATATATTCGAGATAATTGCCATTAAATCTCCTGAAAACGAGGAAAATATAAGGAAAATGCCTGATAAACTTGGTCATATCTTTACATATATTCATTGATGAGTAGGTTGATGAGAAATTTATCATATTTTTAAATACATTATAGAGCGTTATGGTATGGTAGGTTTGTCTTTGAAAATGACAAAGTTGTGCTAATAATTCACAATGGAATGAAAAAGTTCAATAGGGTCTGAAACTAGACTACAACAGGATGAGCTGTGCGTCATGGAGTGAATGTTTTTTTTTTCAGTATGAATGACATGATACAAAGGTCCGAAGACCAACAATGATCATGGTACATTGGTACATTAACAATAATATTCATAGATACATTAAAGGGGTAGTACAGTTTTGGTAAGGCTGAGCTTTAGTAACCAAAACCTGCACAATAACATTACAAACTAATAGTTATAACTCCACCATGCTCGAAAGGCATAACAAATTACAAACGACTAAGTAAAAAGTCTGTTACCATTCAAAAAGAGCCATTAAAACACAAGAGGGCGCTCTCTAAAAAAAAGCATTGGTTTCAAACATTTTTCATACAAAATTATGCATGTGATGTTTTGTTGAAATAATGATTAAATAGAGAGATCATCAACAACTATTTAAAAACCTCTTTTGACAATTTTTGAAAAGTGTAAGCATTTTTTTTTTTTTTTTTTTTTAAATCATCAAATAAATCTGGGCCCCAGATCTATTTCGATTGGATATATTTATGATATTTCATCCGTTTCTAAACCGATTTTGATCAAATAAAGTTTATTCTGCCATTAAAATTGTATGCTCTTTCAAAATTTACACTCAGTTTTTCATTATCTCACCAAAACTGAAATACCCCTTTAAAAATACACATACATCTTAAAGATATTATAGTATTATGCACAAAAACTGATGCACATTAAACACTATTACAATATTCTTAAAAATGATGAAGAAGCATTATATTATACAGCTGTGAAACAAGGAGAGGGAAGAGTTAGAGAGAGGTATATATAGGGAGAGGAAAATAAGTATGAGACCGATTTACCGAAGTGGGCGCCATAAGTGGGCGGCAAGTTTTTTATAAGTGGGCGGCGCTCTCCCTTCTTTTAGTACGGGCGCCTACTTACTACTAAGAGAATGACAGAAAATACCGCACTTAGTACAAAGTGTGGGGTTTGTACAATTAGCATGGGATAGTTTACCAGTCTCTCCATCAGAATAGAAAGTAAGAAAAGGAGAGAGTTAAAACGAATAAGAGGAGGCTGGAGGAAAGGAATGGGTTGATAAAAAAATACATTAACAGTGGAGATACCGATAGTGGTCTCGATATGCTGTATACTATGCGCCCTTACAATTATATACGTCATGCAAAGCATCTAGTGAAACTAAGGAGATAATAACCTCCTTGGTAAAACTATGATTGGTAACATTACGTTCTCTCGACCAATCAGCAGTGATCACACAATTTTGGATCAGGGATTATATGATAAACACTTCACACAGAAGTTACGTAAAACCATCTCTGGACATGTGATGATCCTGAACAGATCAGCTATGTCTGGATACCATTCTGAGATCGGCTACAGGGTGCACACGGCGCACGTCAGTTCATAGCCATCGACGTACGGTTCTGGAAGACCACCTCCGACAAGAACACGAGCCTCCACCATGTACAGAAGGACACCATCTTGGTTACCGTGCGTGCCTTCCTCGGCCTCAAGCGCGCGGTCCACGCAGATGAACTCTGTCCTCTTATGGCTGCTTCTCTCGGACATCAGGTAACCTGCGTACTCGAGCCGCCAAGCATCCGAAGGGCACACGTTACGCGCGGGAACCATTAACACGCTCGTGCGCGTAGCGGGTGCCTTGCACACCGCGCATACGGGCGTGAGATTGTGCACGGAAAGCGTACGCTGGGGTGACGTACTCGTCTGGTACTCGGAAGAATACAGAAGGCCGCGATCGGAATTAAGCGAATCGCCTTCGTCATAGATGGGATCGTTGGGAAGGCAGAGATAGTTAGCGCCGCTGCCTGCGTGAGTGTAATGTGCACCTCCAATAGTTCCTATTATGACCAGAAAATCAAATACTTCAAGCTGTTAAAATGTTCAGTAGAATAAACAAAAAGAGTAGGAATATTAAATAAGCATGTTTGGATTTCCTCAACACGTAACTGTTGCAATACATTCTTCATCTTTGAATTGCTATTGTATCTTTGTTTATTATTATCATAATGTTGGAAATGTATACGTAACAAATTCAATGAAATCATAATACTGTTAGATCGAGTGTTTGTTTGTTAACTCTTGAGCACGTTATGTGTAGGGGCAAGTGTAGCTGTTGTCAGATCAAAGGGAATCATTATTATTTCGTAGCGTCATTAATTTTCAAAGCGATCCGTTAACTAAGTCAAATTCAAACCGAAACTCGCTTAATAGAGCTTTCACACTTTCTCTTGTACCTTACTGTTCGGCTTAAAGATCTATTTGAGTATTGGCCAAGGTCCACTTTGATCTTATCATCAAAACCTGATAGTAAATGACTAAGCATGCTCCAATGAAGATATAAATCGAAATAATACGTTTAAATACGTTTAAATACGAGTAAATTTTGAAGAAAAATATCTGTTCGACTGCAAATTAGTTCACAAGTGTGGCCATCTGGCGCGAGCAGCTACGCCGCTAGCTAACCGGTGTGCACGAGTGGAGAGTATATGGCGCTACTGCAGTTCGTACCCCCTTTTTTGGCACCACTAAAACCAACTAATATTGGTTCGTATCACTCACTGCACTTTTTTTGTTTTATCCCTCGATGGTCTACTGTAGTATTTTTGTCAAAATTTGAGCCTTTTTGCCGACTTAAATCGATGGCTTTGGATGCGTAGCGCGAGTGGATGTATGGTGGCTCTAATTCTGAATCTTAATCAATCGCAAGTGGGTGGCCATAATTTATGATCGTTTTTATTTAGTTTCAGATTTAGAGCCATCATACATCCACTCGAGCTACGGATGTAACCGATACGTCGCGCGCACGCGCGCACCGCGGGAATACGATACTCTCTCCACTCGCAAGTCACCAGTAGCTAGCGGCGTAGCTGCTCGCGCCCGACTATGGGTACTTCTTGTGAAGTAGCGCCGAAATCGACTGGCTAACGAGAATGAATAAAATATTTTGAAATCAAATTTTACAACTATGCAATCATTCGAAAGGGAATGATTTTCATCTTACATGTTTTATTCAATGAACTTTCAAATGGAATCAAAACCAACCAAAACCAACCAAAACTCCTACAATTCATTGTGAAGGGGCATTTCGGGAAGTACCAATACTCAAGTTTACGGGATTTTATTTTGTAAATGTCTCTCTAAAGATATGGTGAAATTTAAGATAAAATTGCAAAGCGTCCATGAACGCTTCCGGTTGTAGTCATAGTATCCGAAAGCGGATACTTCGATCATTCACAGTATCCGAATTCGGATACTTTGCGCGAACGATCGGGATAAAATCTGATATCAATTATCACTTAATCATTTCACCAAGTTAATAGTTTTCCTTTCCTATGAAAATTCACACAGTATTCAGAAGCGTCTTACGATTGTATTGATGATTGAAGTCTCAAATATCACATTTGGAACACAAATCGTATGAAGTTAATGGATCACTTCAAGCCAATAAGCTTTCCATATTTCAATTACCTGAATAGATAAGCTCAGCACCATCGGCGCACTCAGATTTTCCCCAGCGAGTGTAAACAGCGCCACCAGGCGACGAGTCCCCCTGTGGTGGGCTCGGGGTAGCAGGGATAGACGGTTCTGACGGTGACCCAGTGCAGTTGGTTTGGGCTACATGCAAAAAGTATGACAATACATTTTATTAAATTAATAGTTTATTACGGTTTTTTTTTCTCTCGAATAGATGAGGGCATTTCCACGGTAACTCGCGTTACACTTTATGGTACACTATAACTACTTCACTCGAACGATGAATGACTCGAACGATGCAAAGAACTCGAACGATGATTCGAACGATGCACAGACTCGAACGATGCAAAGAACTTTTGACCGATCTCGCTCCTGTGCCAAACATACAAGCTGCTTGAACGCCTTATTCTCAACAGAATTGCGCCTCTCGTTGACAGCCATCTTAACTGTGAACAAGCAGGTTTCCGACCAGGAAAATCCACCACGGGACAACTTCTAAACCTGACCCAACACATCAAAGACGGTTTTCAGAACAACCTCATCACCGGTTTAATATTTGAGTATATATCTGCTGCTAATGACACTGTCAATCACCAAAGGCTAATCACAAAACTTCATGACATAACAGATGACCTCAAACTCACCAGATTCAGCCAGAAGATGATGCAGAACAGACGCTTCTTTGTCGAACTTGATGGACAGAAGAGCAGACGGCGGAAACAGAAAAAAGGTCTCCCCCAGGGTGGCGTTCTGGCGCCAACACTCTACAATATCTACACGGCTGATATCCCATCAACTTTGAACACTCAAAACTTCATCTATGCATATGACACCTGCATTACAGCCCATCATAGTACCTTCGAAGCTGTTGAACTCCACCTCAACACAGCGCCTGCAAGCCTTTCAAATTACTACAGAGCAATTAAACTACCTACGGGCAAATCCATACAAGACTCAGGTGTGTGTCTTCCACTTGACGAACAAGCAGGCAAATAGAGAACTGAAGCTTGAGTGGAACAATGTGCAGTTCAACTACTGTGGGCATCCAGGGTACCTAGGTGTAAAACTCACCTTATCCCATATAAAGCACATCGAGAAGACGGTAGGCAAAGTAGAATCTTGACATGCCATAATCGGGAAGCTGGTAACTTTACACTACGGCGCTGACCCCAAAACTGTTCAAACTGCAGCTGTTGCCATCTGCATGTCATCCGCAGCATATGCTTGCCCAGTATGGAGCAGATCAGCCCATGTGAAGAAGCTTGACACCACACTCAACAACAAATATCGAAAGTTAACAGGCTGCCTGAAACCAACAAGAGTTGAGGATTTATATCACCTCGCTGGCATCGGATCCCCAGATCAAAGACGCGCTAACACCTGCTTCAAGGAAAGGATGAAGCAGACGACAGATGGCAGACACCTGTTATACGGCTACCAACCTCTCCACAGACGCCTTGTATCACGACACAGCTTCCTCGATTCTGACCCACCACCTGAGCAGAATCCTCCACCATCAGCCAAGCCCATACTCATCACAGGACTAAACCTGAAGTGACCAGAGTGGCAATGCCTGAACCGAATGCGGACGAGAATGGGACGGTGTAAGGTCAACATGGCAAGATGGGGCTTTGCCCCTGAAGGAGACACTACATGCGAATGCGGAGAGACTCAGACAATGGACCACATTCTGCAGTGCGGCGGGACGGCTTGCACGGATGACGACCTGTCCCTCGTTAATGAGACGGCCATCACAGCTATCGAGAGATGGAAAAACTTTATTTAGGAACTGTTTCTTTTATCTTTATCTAATTAAGGAGACACGAACGAAAGAACGAACTACTTCACTGTGCTGTAACTCCATTATTTTATGGTTATAGTTATCATTGTGTTTACCTGGTGGTGTTAGCGATGCATCCCGACCGTCGCGTCCGTCTCTGCCGGGTTGTCCGTTGGGGCCAGGTGGGCCTGCCGGTCCTGGAGTTCCGGCTGGGCACAAGAAACACTGGCCTGGATATGAGGTAAGAGAAGAGAAGTCGATATAGTCCAATAATGGTAGTTGTGTAGCAATTGTACGACAACCGAGTGTAGCAGGACTGTCGTACGGCACGATAGTTAAAGGGATAATTGAGTTTTGGTAAAGAGAGTACATTTCTGGTCAAACTGAATTTTAGTTACCAAAACCCCCAAAACCTGCACCATTACATCACAAACTAATAGTTATAACTCCACCATGCTCGAAAGGAATACAACATTACAAATGAGTAAGTAAAAAGCCTGCTATCATTAAAAAAGAGCCGTTAAAACTCAAGAGGGCGAACTAAAAACTCATTGGTTTCAACAATTTGAAATAAGATATTGTGCATGTGATGTTTCGTTGAAATAGTGATTAGATAGAGAGATCGGTTACATTGATTGACAATTGATTGACAATATTTTTTCAAATGTATACAATAAACATATTCAATCAGGCATATTGTATAGTGGCATTACAGACCATTTACCTATCTTTGAAATAACTGACCTTTCTATCAATAATGATTATTCTGTTCCTGTAAATCCAATATATTCACATGTAAAACAAAATGACCCCTTGATCTTAAACTCATTTAAAAAGGATTTATTAGCTGCAGAATGGCATGATGTTTTAACCACCCCAGATGTAAATGAAGCATACAATACATTCTTAGATAAGTTTAAAAATATATATGATTCTAAGTTTGTTGTTAGTAGTAATACTAAACGCAAAAAGGTTCCAAGAAAGCCATGGATAACCCCTTCATTATTAAAATGTATTAACAAAAAAGATAGATTGTATAAATCATTTTGTAAGAAGAGAACTGATTGTATTGAACGCAAATATAAGAAATATCGTAATAAACTTAATTCTATTTTAAAATCTGTTCGGAAAAAATATTATTGTGACTTATTACAGAAGAATAAAAATAATTTGTTAAAAGTATGGAAAGTAATCAACGACTTATTAGGTAAGCATGGTAAACATAAGTATCCCTCATATTTTATGAAAGGCTTAGATAAATTGACTGATGGTCAATTAATTGTTAATGAGTTTAATTCATATTTTTCTAGTATTGCTACGAAACTAAAGTCTGACCATATTGTTCAATCTAGACAGAATTTTGATTCATATCTTACAAATAAATGTGATGTGTCCATTCATTTTAACCCAACTGATGAAGTAGAAGTTATACAAATTGTAAAGAATTTAAAGTCAAGCAAAAGCACAGGGTTTGATGGAATTAGTCAATATATTATAAAACATGTCATACATTGTATTATTAAACCCATTGTTCATATATGTAATCTCTCTTTTTTATATGGTATAGTCCCCAATAATTTTAAGATTGGAAAAGTGATTCCAGTGTTTAAAAAGGGTGACTCTCATTTATTTTCAAATTATCGACCAATCACATTATTGCCATGTTTTTCTAAGATATTAGAAAAATTAATTTATAAAAGACTTTTAGAACATATTAATATAAATAATTTATTGACTGATTCCCAATATGGTTTTAGAAGTAATTTTTCTTGTGAACATGCCTTAATTGACCTCAATGATCACATTATGACTAGTTTAAATAATAATTTGTACACACTTGGTATATTCCTCGACCTCTCAAAGGCTTTTGATGTTATTAATCATGATCACTTACTAGTCAAACTTCAACATTTTGGTATTCAAGGTACTGCATTAGAATGGTTTAAGAGTTATTTATATGATCGTTTTCAATTTACATCTTATAACAATTTTGTTTCATGTAGGGAGAGGATCCGATACGGAGTCCCACAGGGTTCCGTATTGGGTCCTCTCCTATTTCTTATATATATAAATGACCTTTGTTCAGTTTCTTCATTTTTTCACTTTATTCTTTTTGCGGATGATTCAAACATCATAGCAACACACACAGATTTTGATAAACTGATAGTAGAAACAAATGTGGAATTAAAAAAGATTGTTGAATGGTTTAATGCAAATGAGTTAATTGTGAATTATGAAAAGACAAATGTGTTATATTTTCATGGTAAAAATAGTCAATTTAGTAAGAATGATGTTAAAATAATTATGAATGATGTCAACCTAAACGTTAGTTCATCAGTTACATTTCTTGGAGTCATTTTAGATGAAACTTTATCCTTTGAAAAATATAGATTGTACGTTAGAAATAAAATTTCAAAAAACATAGGTATTATATGTAAGTTACGCTCGATATTACCAGAGAAGGAATTGTTTATGTTATATAATTGCTTAATCTTGCCATATTTACAATATTGTAATATTACTTGGGCCAGTGTTGGGAAAACTAAACTAGACAATTTATATAAACTCCAAAAGAAAGCATTAAGAATTTGTACAAACTCCAATTATAAAGCCCATTCACTTCCTTTGTTTTTTCGTTTAAATACTCTCAATATTTATGATATTCATAAAATTCGAATAGCTACACTAATGTATTGTGTCTTTAATGATTTGTCACCAAACAATATTTCTAAAATGTTCCTTTGTAATAATCTAGTACATTCATACAACACTCGCTCAAGTAATAAATATCATTATCAAAAGGTCAATACTCAAGCATTGTTATATTCTGTTCGACATAATGGTCCACGTATGTGGAATGAATTATCACATGAATTAAGAAATTGCACACTTCAATCAGCTTTCAGAGCCCAATTGAAGAAAATATTATTATCTTCATATTCAAATTAACTTGTGAACATAGCATTATCATCTTACCCATGCAATGTGTGCGGTGTGTGTGCGTGTGTGTGACTGTGTGATTGTTGTAGGTTTGTTAGGTATTTTAAATGTTTTTTTATTTTTTTTATATTCTTTGTGTATGTTATATCATTTTCTTATGATTATGATTGTATTTGTATCAAATGTGTACAGCGCTTTACTAGATATGTTAAAGGGGGCTACTGCCTACAAGTGTATAACTTTTTTGTAGTCTCCCTATTTCAATGCTTTATCTGTATGACTGATACATGTATTATATACTTTGTGTTTTTAACATTGAAATGAATAAAATGAACTTGAACTTGAATGAACTTGAACTTGAACTTGAAGATAATCAATAACTATTTAAAAACCTAAATTAACCATTTTAAGGACAATCAAGAGACAGTAAACTATGCATGCTTCCGCTGTGACTTTTCATTTAAACCCGTAATTGAATTTGCAATGCATTGCGGGCGATTAACAAAAAAAGACTATTTGATTCATGCCTAAGTTAAATATACGTTCTAAAACAGGAAACAGCCTATCAATGTATATATTTGCAAAAATATAAAACGATCAATGCATTGATCGAGGGTTGTATTTGGTATGCACCCTCGTGCACATGCGTGCAAAATGCTGCCCACGCGGTTTCCCATGCGAACGAGCATAGATGTGGCCGGCGTAGACGGGCCAAACTGGCGGTGAATTCAGGCCCAATGTTAGCAGCATGCATAAAGGTTTCAACTGATATTTCTGCATTTACTAAGGTTTGGATTCCCACATAAGCCCTTTTTTAATACTATTTAAACAATACTGATCAATTAGTTTGGCCAATAAAGATACTTTCGGTAATTTTCCCAATATTGTTATTTCAATTGGCTTTAAATGAAATATCTCGTTAGCATACTTCATGACTTTGACAGGCATACCTGAATAATTTGGCCCTCCATAGGGTCCGAGGTATCCCGGGTAGGTTGGGAACAGGAAGCCGGAGCCGGAGCCGGCTGCCCCTGACAATGGTGCTTCTGTTGGAAGCTCGGGTGGCATATCCACGTCCCGCCGTGATCGACTACCGTCTCGTTCACCGTCACGTGTATCGAGGTCGAGTTTCGCCATCATTGATGGATGTTTGGCTACAATGGCCAATGCAGAGAAAGACCGGACGATGTCACTGACGTCGCTCTATAGAGAAATTAAAGTAAGTGGCGGAATATATATTGGCTAGCTTGAGTGCATATCAAAGTGATTTGTAAACTTCATGAGATATTTTGAAAAGATAATATTTCGGACTGCAATTGAAGAGCTTTCAACCAAAAGGCGCTAAATCAACTTTTTCAACTTCGGAGAAAACAGGTTTCTTTGTCCAACTTTGTACACATGCCTATGGGCATATGAAAATCAAACGCTCCATATGTTGACTGTTTAATTTGTCCCAAAATTTAGATTACTAGCAAGCTACGTTGCTTATTGAAGTACTAATGTCGATTTAGCGCCTTTTGGTTGCAAGCTCTTCAATTATAGAATTCTAACATGATATGATTTGTGAAAGTTTCATGTAAAGAGAGAAAACTGAATACCTAAAGTGAAATATCTGATGATATAGTGCTGATAAAAACGTGAGATAAATGATAAGAATACTGCTAGATTTTTTGAAGATTTAAGCCAAATTGATTGGGAAAGATGTTTACAAAATGGTGATGTTAATAATAGATTTAAAGTGTTTATGAAAATAATAACTTGCATATATAATAGATGTTTTCCATTTGTTGAACGTAAACAGAAATGTACTAAGTATAAAAAGCCATGGTTTGATAGAAATATTTTTAAAATGTGTAATAAGAAAAATGCATTGTATTTAAAGTGTGTTAAAAATCCAAGTATCGTAAGAACGTGTTTACTGCATACAGAAATATTATAGTAAATTCAGAAGTACGTCAAAAAAAGAAAAAATTATTTTATATGAACCAATTTTAAAATGCTCAAAATAATATGAAAGATACATGGAGAACTATAAACAAGCTTTTGAATAAAACAAGAGAAAAGATGCAGCTTCGCATTTTGCAGCCGAATGGACAGTTTATTTATGATCAGCATGTCATTGCTGACACTTTTAATGACTTTTTTTAGTAGTATTGGCTCTGAAATAGTAGAACATATTGCACCTACATTATCACATTTTACAGATTTGTTTTACCTCCAAATGATTATTCAAACTCTTATGTTTTTAAAACCTGTACAGATATGGGATATTTTTGAAATTGTAAATAATTTAAAGGCTGATAAAAGCCCAGGAAATGATGGCATTAGTATTAGTATTATAAAAAGGTGTATTATTCTTATTGTAAAACCATTGTGCAATATGTTTAATTTATCTATTGAAGATGGTGTGTTCCCAAACTGTCTAAAAATAGCACAAATTATTCCTATTCATAAGGGGGGAAGCAAGGATACCTTAACTAACTATAGACCAATTTCTTTGTTATGTGTGTTTTCTAAAATGTTTGAAAAATTGATTTATAAACAATTGATGGATTATTTAATAAAGAAAGATATTTTATATATGAAACAATTTGGTTTTAAACAAGGGCATTCCTCTTACATGGCTCTCATGGAATTTACAAATACAATATCAGAAGCTTTTGAAGAAAAAAATATATTACTTGGATTGTGTTTATACTTGATTGCATTGATCATAGTATTTTAATTAAAAAGATTGAATGTTATGCTATAAGAGGCATTGCCCTAAATTGGTTTCGAAGATATTTATGTAATTGAGTGCAATATGTGTCTATTGGAAATGAATCGTCTAGTTATCGTGATGTAAATATTGGTGTACCCCAGGGTTCTGTATTAGGACCCTTATTATTTATTTTGTATGTGAATGATTTACAATTTGATAGTACCATTCTCCAAACTATTGTTTTTGCAGATGATACTAATATCTTTTTATCTGGTAATGATGTGAATAGTCTGTGTTTAACTTTTAATAATGCGCTTCGCTCAGTCAGTAATTGGTTCCTTGCAAATAAGCTTAAATTAAATGTTGATAAAACTTGTTGTATGCTTTTTAAACCTAAACATAAGATCATTGTAGAAAATGATGTGAATATACACTACTAAAAAAAAGTTAAGGATCACTTTTTATTTTGTGTATAATTTTAAAATGACATATTTTACTCCTGAATGACCTCAAACCCACTGTAATCAATATCACATGTGGTTCAGTTGTTGCATAATGTCTCTTGCATCATTTTTGTATTCCAATGAGGACACCATCTAGTCAAATAAAAAAAATGAAAGAACTAGGTAAGACTTCACTCATAGCTTGGAAAAAAAGTTAAGAAAAAAGTGATCCTTAACTTTTTTTGAGTAGTATAATTTTATGTATAAACTTGTGTAAGATTCCACTTGTTAAATCAACAAAGTGTTTAGGTATTGTAATAGACGATAAACTCTCATGGAAGGAACACATAGGTAGCCTATGTGCAAAAGTAAGACAAGGAATTGGTGCAATAACTAGTCTTAAGGACATTTTACCACTTTACCATTCTTGTTAAGTTATATCAAACTATGATTTTGCCACACCTTACTTACTGTAACATAATTTGGGAAAATTGTGCAATGTCTCACTTAAGTAGACTTATAACTCTTCAAAAATATGCAATAAGAATTATTACAAACTCCAAGCCTCGTGCACGTACAGAACCATTATTTAAAAAAAAACTTAAGTTGTTGAAATTGTGTGATTTGTATATTATTCAGACTGCTCGTTTTATGTATCTTTTTAAAAATGAAAAATTACCAACATTATTTGATTCTTATTTTGTTCAGAATAAAAATATGATTAGGTATTCCACTAGACAATCTGAAGATTTTAGATTACCAAATTATAGATATGAATTTTCAAGAAGCACCATAAAATACTCTGGCCCAAATACATGGAATTGCCTCCCAAAGTCACAAACCCAATGCACTTCACTACCAATGTTCACTCGTCAACTAAAAGTAAATATTATTAGTTCATATACTTAATTTTGCCTACCCATTTTTATAGCTAATACTTTATACAAAGCATCCCTCCACATGTTGGTTTGTTTGTTTGTGTGTGTGTGTGTGTGATCAATGTGTTTATTCATTTTACTCAATGCATATTTACTGTTTTATGTTGTACATTACTTAACTCTGGATCGGAGAGGAGCCTGAGATAGGTCAATGGCCTTTGTTCCTCCCTCCACACTGTGAATTTACTTCTTGTATTACCTTCTTTGTTATATTTGATGTATTTTACCTGTTGTATTGCTGTTATACATTGTTTTACCATGTATAACTTCTTTTTGTATGTTTTTTAATTCAAGTTATGGAAATAAAATGAATTTGAATTTGAATTTGAATTGATTCCAAACTCGACTGACATGTTGTGTACAAGCGAAAAAGCATTCCATTTCAATCATAAATATCTCCATAGTTATGGAGACATTTAAAACCTCAAAACCCGTTTCTCTCTTATGTTATGCCATAAGCCAAACAAAAAGGGTATGAGAGAAATGTGAAAACTCGAATTAGATTTGGCTGAATTCGACAAAGTTAATGGTTCGAAAGAAATATAAATGTCGACTACATGTGGCGTTTGAGCAGCACAATACCTGGTGGTGTCACCTTCATATTTAAATGTGTAACACATGATTGTTCTCGAAGCGACAATTACCCCTTATTCGAGGCGATATGAAATAATCCGTCACCGTGGAGTTATATTAATTGTAAGACCTCAAAATAATTTAAAAAACGGTCCGTCCTTTTATTCTGATTTACGAGCCTTCGCTTGGGTATAGTTTCGCTCACGTGAGTTGTCAGCGTGGTGCGGCAAGTCCATATCCGCAAGTTAAATCAATTTAACCAATATGTCCCAAAAATTCGATATGACTGTATTTCTTTTTTTAACTTTTAGCCTACCTGCAGATTTGCGATTCGATCTTGAAGCATCTCGATCTGGTCTTGGTCGGACAGTGTCGGTTGGTCGTCATCGAAGTCGGGCGAAGTCGGATCTAGGCTGGGATCTGAACCTGATGACAGCGAAACGGCTTCGACGCCACCGGGTGGGTTGGTAACGAAATCGGCAACGAGCACGAGGGCCACGGAGAGGGCAAGCTTAAAGCCAATCGCCATCTTGGAAGAGAACACAGGGAGTCCCGGTACAAAGCTATAGAGCCGAAGGAGAGATTGGAGAAAAATCAAATTAATATATAAGACAATTGGTACATTACCTTGACGCACGGAATATTATTGTATCCGTTTTCCAAAATTCTTCAATATGCCACCTAAAAGCACATAGAGTGAAAAATCTACAACTTACCACAAACTGTGGAAGAACTTAATTGAACAAAAATTACGTCTTCTTGCCTTGCCTGCTAAATATTAAATGTTTTAAAAATGCATTAATGGTGTGAAAGCGGGCTTACTAGGGGCGTGTCATATTGTCACGTCCACAAAGATGATTGGAGAACGGTGACGTCATTTAAACCATATGCGCACGCCTACGATTCTCTCGCAAGTTCACTTCCAGAATCGAAAACAACCCAAAACCAGATTTATTATGACAGATATTAATCTTAGAAGTTCATTCACCCAAAAAGTTCACAAAATAATGTTTGCGGCAAAATGTTTTGAGAATTTGAAAACTCATCTGCAAAAGGGGTTTATTCATTAGTTCACTTTAACAAAGCGAAGAATTATGATTTAAATTAAACAGCGAGCGACTTCAAAATAGCAAGATATAGGCGAAATGTATCAAAAGGGAAATTATCCAAAAGTTTATTTTAGTAAATCCAGCTATTGCCACTTATATGGAAACTTAAAAACTGCACAGAGAACTTCGTATTAACCAACTGAAAATAAATATATTTTAAAAGTTTTTTTAATATCAATTCATTGTCAATTCTATAGAGGAGCAAGAGTATTACAAAACATGCATGGTAGCTGGTGGGGGCTCTTAATGCAATATATGAGACCACGTGTGCACTTCCGGATATAAGCATGAATTTTGGCACACATAGTTTAGACCTTCCTTTTCAAGAAATTTGATAGCAGCAATTTTTGTGGACGTGGTGTGGCAAGATTGGTAGAGCGCGCGATTTCCGATCGTGAGATCCCGAGTTCGAACCCTGTATAGGCCCACTGCGTTTGTCCTTCAGCAAGACAATTAATCCACAACTGCTGCTCTCTACCCAGGTGTATAAATGGGTACCATGGTCGGGTGTTTATTAGCCTTAGCGCCATCATCAGTGGCAGCTCGGCTAGTATGCTCCCCGGGGAGTTGAGAAAGTACGCATTATCATTGTGTGGGATTGAAATGTACCTGATGACCATTGGGTAATGATAATTAAATAATTATTTAAGCGCAGTAGCGTATATATTTATAGTAGCTGCGCTATATAAATGTTAATATTATTATTATTTACCATGTCTCATTCTTGGCCGCCAAATTGAAATTTAAAATGGCCGCCATGTGGCAGGTATTTTCTTCAATATTTCAGAAACTATAACAGCTAGATAGTTAAAAAGTGGAAGCCACCTTTAATGTCAAGATGGTCGCTATGGGAAGTCTAATTTCAACCTTATATATCTGAAACTAAAAAGCGACAGAGTTCATTCCAGTTACTATGCCCAATGACATGGACTGCCTTTGAAAGACCTCAAGATGCACCAACAATTAGGTTGGACGCAATTTAGCATGCCCCATTTGGGTCGCCATCTTGAATTTCAAAATGGCTGCCTTCTTGAAATGCAAGATGGCTACCATTTAGCTGTTTTTAAGAAGATATATCCAGGTGATTTGTCGACTCCGAAGATGGGTTAGCCAGGATCAGACCAGTCGTGGGAAGGGTGGTTGGGTAAGGGGGTCAAATCTAGTCTAGGATTAACAAAAAATAACTTTATTTTGACTGCGTTTGCGTGCTAATTCTTGTGCCAGCCACAATGCTTTTCAACAGTTGTTACCTTCTCCCACGGATTTTTTTTTTATTAATTGTTTGCTGATACTATCAAAGGAACTAAACTGATCAAAGAGTCATAGGAGTACCCAGGGGGGGGGGGGGGTTAGGGGGTTGAACTGCCCCCCCCCCCCCCCCTTTCAAATTTAAACTGGTCTCGAGACAAAATTTTAGCGGTCTCGACCGTCATTTTCGATGGTCTCGGCCTCGAAAAGTGCAAAAAACCATGGTCTCGGCCTTGAAAATGTCTAAAATTGTTGGTCTCAGCTTCGAAAACTTTTCTACGACTACCCCCACCCCCCCCCCCCCCCCCCCCCACACTTTCAGGATTCTCAACCACTGGGTCTTGGTCTCGGTCACGAACATTTTGAAGGTACTTGGTCTCGGCTTCCAAAATTTTTTACCACCTCCCCCCCCCCCCCCCCCCCCCGACATAAATTTTGTCTGAAGAATAACCCCCCCCCCCCCCTTAAACAAATCCTGGGTACGCCACTGCAAAGAGTAATATAGATCGTCAGCCAGAGGGGTTCGGTGCACTGAAGAAAGAATCAAATTCTAAACACATGAACATTAAGCGCAGAATCTAAACAAATCGATTGTTGAACAAATCAGTCAGTTAATCAATCAATTAATACAAAAATCTGTGAAATGAAAAAAAGAAAGAAAAAAGAATTGAGGTAGAATCGAAACATTTCCATGGGCTATGGACATAGATATACATAAGACCAACAACTCGTAGAGCCAATGACCCTTAAAGGGATCTAGTAACTTTGTTGACATGTGCACAAAGTGACGAGTGGTTGATATAATGTATATTGTGGTTTTCTAATAATATGTCCACTGGTTGTTGTGTGCACTATAACACTGATTGCCCATTGAAGTAAAATTCTTTCGGATGGGCATATCTCAGCAAATACTAAACATATTCAATCGATTTTTGGTATTTGGACATTATTTTTGATGCTCTTTCGGAAAATGAAGTTCAAATTTGAAAATTCGAAAAATAGATTTTTGATGACATCACACTTCACCACTCTATACGTGCCTTCGCACTTGTTGCGATTGCAAGATCACGTGACAAAATTCTAGTACGGCCAGTTTGTCAAACGACCTAGCAGCCGACGCTTTGTGTATAATGTCAATGGACCCTTCACTTCCTGGCATGATACCCGAAACTAAATGAAGATATTTATTCATGAATATTAATTTCATGACACTTTCAGTGCTAATTATGAAAAGAGAACAACATCTGTCTAACATTTCCAACAAATTCGATCACTTCTGTCACATTGTAATGCAACAAACTGAATTTTAATGAACATATTTCGAAACTCGAATGCCACTTATAATCACACGGCTCGCGGCGCACTGCATTGCATGCAATCAAGCTGCATGCAGTTCTCTGTCTGCATTGTGCGTACGTACCCGGGCCGCACCCGGGCCGTGCTATTGCTCGGGAAACTGCAACAAACACAGTCTCAAATGAAGGGTAAGACTTGTCTTTGTATGGAAAAGCATTGAAATGTATTTTAGATATTCCATACTAGGGGGAAATCATATCAAGTTTGTCAGAAATGAATACTTAGTAGTTAAATGTGGGTTTGATCGGGTTCTTGATTTCGTTCTGCAGTTATACGAAACACGAAATCAATGGGCCCAATTACATACGTTTGCGTGCAATGTACGGCGCGGCAGGCATGCATGCAAGAAGAAAGGAGAGTCATTTTTGTCATCAAACTCGAGTTGTATCCTTGAATTTTAAACAAACGATCGTATTTCTTGAATAATCTGAAAATGTATGTTGTTCTCGATATATGTTAGGCAATGACAGTGTTATAGAGTTGATATTCATGAATAAATATCTTCATTTAGTTTCGGGTGTCATGCCAGGAAGTGAAGGGTCCATTGACATTATACACAAAGCGTCGGCTGCTAGGTCGTTTGACAAACTGGCCGTACTAGAATTTTGTCACGTGATCTTGCAATCGCAACAACTGCGAAGGCACGTATTGGATGCGATCAGCACTAATTTGCATATTCATGAGCATTGAGTACCCTAGTTACCTCGATAATTTTTAGAATTTAGTACTCTTAAAATATTCATACGTATAATATCCCTTTTATAATTTATTTTCATTGTACATGTAATACAAAGCTTTGAAATGCTTAAGTTTCACTTCCTTAAAGGTCTCAAAATAATATCTTGCGGCCATTTTGTTGAATGCTAACGAAGGGATTAACTTTAATTCCGATTGTTTCAAAACTCTGATTGGTTTAGAAATGTCCTTATTCATTTGCCAAAGCCTTACTTTAAGACTAAAGACTCTTCAGTGTTACACTCGCTTACCGAATACAAATAATACATATTGATGTAATTATATTATTTGTATAATGCTAGTCACTAATTTGCATAATTATTCATAAAAGTGAATATTAATACTCCGTTTTACTATCTTTCTGACTTTCATAATACGGCATAGGTAGAGATATTCAATTTGTTATTCATATCTCATAAAATAGTATACGATACAAAAATGTTTGGAAATTACAATGTTGGTGGCCATTTTGTTTATGCAGATTAGGTGGTCAACAACTGGAAAATCATCTTGGAAATGAGGCTTATCGTATTCAACGTACCTAAATTATGCTGAAAATAAGTCTTTTACCCAGTTTATATTCCCTAAATTCCCTTAGCTTAGCGTTCAACTTTTCCAGATACATTCCACTAGAGTAGTATACGTGTGTGTAGCACTGCATACATTTTGCATAGGATAACACACGTAATGATTGCATTGCACTTCATCGGGGCATTTACATGGTTACCGTAAAAATGTCATATCTCCCTTGTAGAATGGTCCTAGATGACAGAAAATACAGCTTTGTAATCGTAAGAATATATTCTATCTATAGCTATTTGTTTCCAGCAGTTTCAATAATTCACATTTATTTGAACATGAAAGATATCAGTACAATATTTTAAAAACATGATTTTTTCCATCAAATTTCGTACTTTGACCTGTGAACTTTGACCTTTACTGTTGACCTTGCGCGATAAAACTCTCTAATCATTTTAGGGCATCTTTTCCACATCTGAAAAAACATCTTTTTTGCAAGAAAATTCACTCGTCATGGCCTTAAAAAAATAATTTTTCGAAATAGTGCAATTGTCTAAACAAATTATGAAGTGGTTACTATGGCAACCATATATCTCCTAGGAAACCAATTTTCAATTCTGGAGACAAGCAAATTCCTGAGCTCTAGAGTATATTCTTTCAGAAATTACTTGTCTCCAATCCCTACAATTCAGAACTCCCTAATCCATTTTTTTAAAATCTGGCCACCAGACTATGAAAGGGGATTACTCATTAGATCACTTTGAAATAGCAAAGACTTATGATTAAAATAAAATAACGAGCGACTTCAAAGTAGCAAGCATCTAAAGGGAAATTTAACTTAAAAACTTAAAGGGATAGTTGAGTTTTGATATACAGAGTGAGTCAGAAAAAATGTCCCATCTTTTAAAAGTTGTCTTGTTTGAAATATGAACGTTTAATCATGGGTTTTATGATATGTCATGGTAGAGTTATCCTCTCAGCATATTTTGGTACCCTTTTCATTTGAATCTATGTACGCATGACTGAACATCAGACAATCTTTACAAGACTGCAAAATCACACTTGCGCCAAGTGGCTGGGTGATGAATGAAACAAATTGTGAACGAAATTATAACTTTTACTGCCGGGACACCGAACATTGGGATAACGGTGACATAACCCTTGCAAAACTTATGTTACACTCTGAGTTCTTGCATACTAGGTGACCAAAATTTATGTCTGTTGCGGGGTCAACGGAGGACGAACCATAATTCCAGTACTTGTCCTACTCAAGCAGGGCTCAAAATAATTAACTCGCTGCCAAATCAGGCAAGTACAACAGGATCACAGATATCCATTGTAAATTGCCATTGTAAACCAACAAAATACAAAAATGAGATACATTTGTATTGTTATTGTACCTACATATTGAGATAGCAAATTGGATTTATGTGCACTTGATGATGGTGGTGGTGGTGGTGAATGTGTTAGGGGAAAGATTGTCGGGGAATTGCCACTTAAACATTCAGCGATCTTGTTAAAAATATGTGCTTAATCAGAAAAGGGGAAATGTTAACACTGCATTATGAAACAATTTTTACTGTGTGTGTGTTTGTGTGTGTGTGGGTGTGTGTGTGTGTGTGTGTGTGTGTGTGTGTGTGTGTGTGTGTGTGTGTGTGTGTGTGTGTGTGTGTGTGCTTCTGTCTTTCTGACTGTCTTTGTTCAAAACACTCTTTATTCCTCATCCATCCATCCACTTGGCACAAGTGAGTTTTTGCAGTCTTGTAAAGATTGTCTTGTGTTCAGTCATGCGTGCAGAGATTCAAATGAGAAGGGTACCGAAATATGCGTGGAGGATAGCTCTACCAAGACATATCATAAAATCCATGATTAAATGTTCATACTTCAAACAAGACAACTTTTAAAAGATGAGACATTTTTTCTGACTCACTCTGTAGAGCGCTACAAAAAAAAAATTTTTTGTGAGATAATGAAAAACTGAGTGTTAAATTTAAAAAAGCATACAAATGCAATGACAGAATAAACTTGATTTGATCAAAATCGGTTCAGAAATGGCTGAAATATCCTTAAACATAACCATTTATAATAATTGTGGGGCCCCACAATTATTCTATATTAATTTTGTACCAGCTGTTAACAATTTTTAAACATGCTTCCTCTTTTCAAAAATTTACAAAAGTGGTTTTTAAATAGTTGTTGATCATCTTTCTATCTAATTACTATTGTAACCAAACATCACATGCACAATATTTTATTAAAAATGGTTGAAACCAATTTTGCTGGAGAGCGCCCTCTTGAGCTATAAAGGTTCCTTTTGAATGATAACAGGGTTTTTACATAGACATTTGTAATGTTGTATTCCTTTCGAGCATGGTGGCGTTATTAGTTTGTAATGTAATGGTGAAGGTTTTGGTTAATAAAATTCAGTTTGACCAAAACTGAACTCTCTTTACCAAAACTCAACTATCCCTTCAACTGAGCACTTCGTATTAATCAACTATTTGCTCTTTGTTTGAATATAATTATATTGTCACTTCAATAAAAGAGCGAGAGTATAAAAAACATGCATTAAGCGCATTACAATTAAACGAAAAAAATACATAATAATTAACCATTTAGGAGTGGCGCATAACTATCAATGCAGGGCAAGACAATCATGATAAAGCAAATTGCAAAAAAATAGTGCAATTTTGGTAAAACAGAAGTTAAAGGGATGGTTGAATTTGGGTATAGAGGGCGCTACACAAAATAATTTTGTTGTGAGATAATGAAATTGAAAGAGCGTCGAATTTGAAAGAGCATACATTTATCACGACAGAATAAACTTTATTTGATCAAAAACGGTTCAGAAATGGCTGAAATATACATAAACATAACCATTTGTAATATTTGTGGGGCCCCACAATTATTCAATAATTTTGAACCAGCCGTTTACAAAATTTAAAAAATACATCCTCTTTTCATAAAATTTGTTTTTAATTAGTTGTTGATTATCTCTCTATCTAATCACTATTTAAACAAAACATCACATGCACAATTTGTAATTCAAGATGGTTGAAAACAGTGATTTTTTTAGAGAGCGCCCTCTTGAGTTTTAAAGGCTCTTTTTGAATAATAACAGGCTTGTTACTTAGTCTTTTGTAATGTTGTATTCCTTTTGAGCGTGGTGGAGTTATAACTATTAGTTTGTAATGTAATGGTACAGGTTTTGTTAACTAAAATTCAGTTTGACCAAAACTGTACTCTCTTTACCAAAACTCAACTTAAGTATAACTGAACCTTGTAAGTTATCATTATATTTCAGAATAGCATATACAAATTAATGCTGATTGAACTGTAGTAAAACAGTGCTGTTTTATGTTTTTGACACAAGAGGGCGCCCTCCAGACACTTCAGGTTTCGACACCAAATGTGAATGTGATGTTTGGTTATAATTATTAATCAATAGAGACATCATCACAAACAGTTCTAAAACCATATTGGTTTATTGTCCAAAATGTGTAGGATTGTTAAATAATTTCTTAAATTGTATTATTGCATACAAGTTTGTCAACAACATTTTAGCTGTTTCTAAACCGATTAACAAAGTTAATTCTGTCTTTAAAAGTGTGTGCTTCTTAAAATTGTTACACTTAGCTTTTGAATTAATTAGTTTTGTAACAAAGAAGCATATTTACTCTCATATAAAGAAGAAGTTACAATTGTTATGTAGAACTCTACCTTGGGTCATTTTCATACAGTATTGGTACATTCCTGTAAATACCAGATATACAAATATGAATGTGTTTTCGTCAGACATGTTTACCCGAAAACGTAAATACTATGTTTGGTTTAATTGCTTGTTAATCAATAATCGAAGGATCTAAACTGATCAAGGAGTAAGTAAATTAACCTCAAAGTGCAAATGGGAAGGATATCGGTGTTTTCCCTGACGTATTGTTAAAAAAATGAAAGAACAAAAACCTGTTGTCAAGCACAAAATGTGATTAAATATGATAAAATGTATATTGCTTTCCCACTATCAAAATGATTTTATTATTATTATAATGTTTCATAATTTGTCTGTTTCATAATCTGTCATGAAAACAAGGTGGTGGAGGGAATATCACGGAATGTTCCTCTACGAGTATGCCGATGATTCGAAATGCTATTGAAGGATGATTACCGGTACCAGTCTAGCCTTTAACAAGGCTTCGTGTCTCAAGCAAGCAATTGCTGCGCTGCATGCAAGATCAGGAACGACTGAACGCCTGATGGAGGCTATCTGGCAAAATGATGAATTCACGTGCGATCCCCTCGCCAAGAGAGTGTGCATTGTAGTCGCGCTGTCCAGTCGTTCCTTGCATTCAACTCAGTTCAGACGAGACAGGCTTGTCAAAAGACTAGTACCAGTCCCGAGACGCACGGAGCCGGATTGGCCAGATGATACCTAGACAGCGGACAAGGAAAAGCGATTGATTCCCCACATTTATATATTCTCAATATAATTTAATTTTGGTCCTGTTTATATGAGGGGGAAAAAAAATGAAACGTGTATATAAAAAAGATACATATTATATATTATTTTAAAAGGAGCAATTAGTTTGAGTTGAAATAAATAAGACAAAAGAAAGAAGGAAAACAAAAAAAGATTGGCGTAAATATTCAAAATGAATGAAGAACGCCAATAAACTTAAAACAACAACAACAACAACAACAACGCATTGTTAAAACGTTTATGCCGAGGCCCTCTGGAGGCGGTATTTGAATAGGCAAACTTCAGCTGATCATTATCATTGGTTTCGGCAATTTGACGGCGCGGCAAAGACGTCGACGGTGATTTTGAAGAGAAAATGGAGAGAAAGATGCAAAACAGCATGATTGAAAGATTTTCTCTTTCGCCGGAAGACTACCTCGGTAAGTAGAGCAATCTTTCAAATAGAATTGCTTTGTATTTCTTTCTGAAAATGTCTCCAGAAATGACCCTAGATACGAGACGCTCTGTGCTCCGTTTGGCCTGCACGGTAGCACCGATGCGACGACCCCGGAGCTCCGGGTGCGAGATGCCTGTTGCAAAGGGTTGTGTGTTTGGCTGCTTCTGCTGCCCGATTGTATGTGAATCAGTACGTGCATGGAAATTGTGCAGTTTACAATTTGTCTAGCAAAAAACAACAATAACAACTTAGTTTGGCGCTAGTGGAGAAGGAGGAAATTATTTACTTCCTTTGTCTATTGTCTATCTATGTTATGATTTGTGGTGCATCATGATCACTGAGTCAGAGTGGATGCGTCACGCACACTCGTACTACCGACCGTCATGGTCATGGAAGCAAACGGTCAATCACCACTGACCCATGTGTGCGTCATAGTCTGTTACTTTACCATGGGTGCGTCACAAGGTTTGTCAATAGGACCAACAATAGGACCGTCATTTTCATGAAATGGTGCATCACAATTTTGACTCAATTATGCGTAGATGTTTCCTAATAATGCAATGGTGAGTCACTTTTTCTGATGGCGGGTGCGTCATGGTTCATAAAAGGGTGACGCACATCGGTACAATGTCATGACGCACCATTCCCGGGGGTCAAGAGGTGCGTCATACAAATGACACCTGCATATTTCAAACAACTATTTTGGCATTCTCTACCAACACTTGCCCACGACTACCGAAGCGTGCCCAGACTTGGCATGCATGGCTAAAAAAAACAATGTTCTATAGATACAAATTGTAAAGAGCATCGATGGGTTCTTTTTGTCATGCATGCCAAGTCGTGTGCATGTGTTGACATAGAGAATGCAAGCCACTTCAATTCTTTTCAATACATACCTGTAGATCGCCACCATGTGTTAACCTACCTGGAGGATGCAATCACGCAGCTACTGGAGTACAAAGAAGACCAACACAAAGTGGACCCAGCGATCTTCCTGCAGGAATAGTGAGTGGAAACGCACCTGGGCCCCATTCAGCGAAAAAAAAAATACACGGGGGCGGCGGGCGAATTCGCCCCCGAAATGCCCAAATTCGCCCCCGAAAAAAAAAATTCGCCCCCGAAAATTTATTTATTTATTTATTTTTTATTTATTTATTTTTTTCGGGATTTTTCTGTTTGGATTGTGATCAAATGCTTATAAAATGATCACTTACAGCATTATAGCTTATCCCCTGAAATTAGAAAAAGAGCCCGGAAATTTGTAGCCCCCGAAAGTTGGAAAAGTAGCCCCCGAAAATGGAGCCCCCGAAATAAAAATATTAATTTTTTTGCTGGCCCCATTGCAGAAAGATAGAGTTACAATCAATTGTAAAGTTGCAATTAATGTGCATGTCGGGAGAAAATACACATTTGAACCAGTGAGATTTGCACATTTTAATGATCTGAGTTACAATTAGTTCAACTTTACAATTGAATGCAAGTCTTTCTGCAACGGGGCCCATTATGGACCAGCAACATTTACCACAATGTGGTAATTAGCATCATTGGCTCTAATTCGTCGAAGTCGATATGCTAGAATAACATACAAATCGACAGAATGCAGCATAGCACACATACCGCCCTGACCCATTCAACTGTAAAGGATTACACTTGTAAGCATATCTAGAGATCAGTGGAACCGTAGACAGGTAGTAGGCCTATGGTGGAACTAGAGCTGGTCCTGGGTCATGATCATGCTCTTGGCCACAGGAGGGGGTTTCATAGAGCTTTTTAGCTGAACATACGCCCATGGACAAGACTCTTTCAAGAATAGACCGTGCTAGATACAGCATTGAGTGTGCACAAGAGAACCAATCATTGTCTGCCTGACTAATGACCATCCATGGCATTGTGCAGCAGTTATAAAGAAAACAAATTGCAGTGCAGATGTGTATTTCATATCATGTTTAACTTGTTTTTTGTTCTCGCTCTTTATTTAAAGTTTCAACAGCGTGCTAAAGGGTAGCCATGTACTGTACAGTGAATGCGTAGTATTCGTGCAGGAGTTATAAAGAAAACAAATTTAGCAGTGCTGATGTGTATTTCATATCGTGTTTAACTTGTTTTTTTTCTCGCTCTTTATTTAAAGTTTCAACAGCGTGCTAAAGGGTAGCCACGTGCTGTACAGAGAGTATGAATATGTGCGATCCACGCCGCACAACAGAGCGGCTTTCATCAAGCTCTTCTGGAAGTGCTTCAACTACGTGGGCCAGCAGGGAGGTATGTGATATTTTCCCGTTCCCTACTTTTTGCTATCCCCTTAACCCGTTTAGGACTAGTCCCGAGAATACTCTGGCAGGAGTCTATGGAGAATGCATGTTATACCAAAATCAGTCTGTCCTGAATGGGTTAAGGATAATATAGGGCCCACCAGGTTCCCATAAGTAATGGGCTAAAGATACTGTCCACCTTTTGAAGCCAAAATTCAAAATTCTTTCTTGAGGACACTTTTTGAAAAGTCTTACAAAGATCATAAATCACTTTATTAACATATTTGTATTGATCCACAGATCTTTTGACGGTCAGCGAATACCATTCCCTTCTGATGCTGCTATGCCCAGATTTCCCACTGGACATCGTCCATCGATCAGCTAGGATCATCTTCATTGAGGACACTTTGGACAAGTCTTGTATAATTTATTATTAATTTTAACATATTTTATTTGGTCTCCAGATCTGTTGACGGTCAGCGAATACCAGTCCCTCCTGATGCTGCTCTGTCCAGATTTCCCACTGGACATTGTCCATCGATCAGCTAGGATCATCTTTCTTGAGGACACTTTGATAAAATATGATGAATGAGCTTATGATTTACTTTAACATATCTTTATTTTCTCTACAGATCTGTTGACGGTCAGCGAATACCATTCCCTCCTGATGCTGCTCTGCCCAGATTTCCCACTGGACATTGTCCATCGCACGGCTAGGATCATCTTCCTCGAGGACGCCATGGATTCTCTGACGTCCTTTGCCGACTTCCTCTACGCATTCCAGGCACAGTTCTACTACGATGGTGAGCTACAAACAATCAGGGGGTGTTTCACAAAGAAGATCAGAAGTTGAACTTAACTCTACTTTTAAAATGATGGAGAGCTGTTAGTTACTTTGAAAAATGGTTGAAAAGGCTCTTTTAAAATGCATAAAATGGAAAATCTCTTCTCTTCATTTCAAACAAAGAATTAAAAATGTCCACTTTTTGTCGGTCTCGACAATCTAAACCACTGTTCTCGGTCTCGGTTATCGGTCCAGTTTTTGTAAATTATGCAACGCTACCCCCCCCCCCCCCCCCCCCTGGAAAATCCTGGCTACGGCCTGAAATACAACTCCATCTATGAGTGTCACATTTCGGCTGCAGAGGCCCAGGGATGCTGTTTGCTCTATAATCATGTTAACCTGTTCCATATGAGTTTATGACATCCCCATAGACTTTGTACACAACCCATTCGGTTCCTGTTGTCATGGGGGTAACAAGGGAAGTAGAAATATATATATTCTTATAGTTTTAGTGTATAATTTTAATAACAAATATGCTTTCTATTTTGACTCTCTTCCCTCCCTCCCTTCATTTTGAAGAGTTCCTGCAGAAGTGCAACTCCATCTACGAGCGTCACATGTCGGCCGCACAGAGTCCTCGGGAGGCCGTCTACATCCCCAGCGAGGCGTCGCCGCGGCAACAGAAGAAGCCCCCCACCGAGCACTCTCCTCCTGACGGAGTGGACACAAGATATTTCTTGGAGGCCATCGTGAAGGAATGCCAGCGGGCCAAATTCAGGTTTGTTTCATGCAACATCAATAGACCGCTTCTGTAATGCATGAAAATAATATGCGTATGAAGTCAGACTACCCGTTGGCAAGCTTAACAATAGTAACTAGGTCCGGCAGGCAAGCTAAGTTTGCCGGAGCTTGCCGGACCTAGTTACTATTGTTAAGCTTGCCAACGGGGAGTCTGAGGTCATACATATTATTTGCATACAGTCAAACCTGTCTATAGCGGCCACTCAAGGGAAACTTCAAAAGTGGCCGCTATAGACAGGTGGCCACTATAGACAGGTTGGCGGCCATTTTGTTTTTTTAAGCACGTGTGTTTATAATATAAACATCAATACCATTACCACATGTAGCCCACACATGAACATAATTATAAACAACATTTACATGCATATGAAATAAAAGAACAGAACCTTGGAAACTTGTCTTATTTTTTTAGTACATTTGTGTAATTAGTGTTGAGAAAATAATGAAAAGTTTCATTATATGTAAACCTTCCGAAATAAATCTACCATCGTCGTCTGTTTGGCCGACTGTCGTTCGTTGTTGTCGAAGAAACAACTCTCGATCTCGAGCTCCCGATATGATGATGCAATGCGCGCGCGATCGTGTGAATATTTTTATTCTTTGCCTGAACAAAATGATGTTACGTAAAAAAAATATTTTTGATTGAAAAAAAAAAGTTCTAGAAAATACGACGATGAGAGCAAAAATGTATAAGTGTAGGAAAATATTTCATATCAAACTTCATTGATAAGTTTTTTCATTAAATAAAATGTTTCGCAAAGACAACACAAACATTTAAATGTACGAGGCTATACAAACCGGTTTAGATCCGATCCGGTCCGATCCCCAATGCGGTGAAAGTGTGTGCATTGTGCATGCATGTGTGTGTAGCATGCATGATCAAAGTCCCTGTCGCCGCAGCTCAGCGCAGCGGTAGCGCGCGGTCAGCGGCCAGAGCTAGCAGCTAGCACTCATCGATCGATAAAAGATCACAACCACGGGGCTTACAATGCGTGCATGAACAATAACAGGGATGTTCAGCCAGGGCTATGAGCGCGCGCTAATCCGTCTCAAGTGCGTAGCTCAGCTGAAAGCTAGCTAGCGATCGCTTCACGGAAACAATGAGTGAGTAAAAATAGACCAGTCGGCGGACGAGGTAAACAAAACAAACGGCCATTTTAGGCTTTTAAACTTGACATTCATTATTGAGGCGGCACTTTTCAAAAGCTACAGGGACAGGGTAGTTATTCAGCCCTAGAGTAGACTATGGTTATATTGTTCGCTAAGCTTATGCTGCCAGCTCGCTTTCACGGCAAAGTATACCAGCTTCGCATCGGAAAATATCAAACTAGCACGCCCGCAGTTACGGCCAAACCGAACATTGATGGCCGCTACAGACGGTAAAAAAATGAGTTTGGGAAGCCAAAACAGTGGCCGCTGGCCGCGTTAGGCAGGTGGCCGCTATAGACAGTGTTAATAACACTGTATTTTCCTCGGGGGGAATTCTATGTGGCCGCTAACGACAGGTGGCCGCTATAGACAGGTGGCCGCTAGTACAGGTTTGACTGTACATGTACATTACAGAAGCGGTCTATTGAGTCAGTTTAAAATATGTATAAAGACAATTTTGTTTAAATTAGCATTTGATTAGGGACTAGATTTCTCTTTCTCTCTCCTTTCCTTTCCTTTCCTTTTCATTTTCTTTTGCGCCTGAAAATAGTGTACTAGAGTCATGGCGCATAATATTTATTGTTATCATCCTCAGACATTGTAATGAATCCTATACTGAAAATGAGCATTCTCTGGCAAATAAAAGGAACATCTGGCACACTTGGGCCTAACTGAGATGTGATAAACATAGCAAGGGCGATTTTGTTCAAAATTTTCATTTTTCATTTCATTTCGCCCCATGTTTTGGCTCACGGGGGCGATTCTAAAGGTTCAGGGGACAAATCGCCCTTGGCCCAATGTTTAATATTTTTCACTGATGAGGTGTTAAGGCATGAACCACAATAATGTTAGTGTACCAGCTATTGCCAATTTCAGGAGCATACTTTATTTCAGCCCAATTTGCACTTCAAAAGGACATCGACTGTGAACTCTTCCTTGAAATTATATGATATTCTACTTAATCGACACATATTTTTTAATTTGTTTGAATTGTTTTTATAGTGTTATATTTTTTGGTATAGTATTGTTAGAGACACTGATTTTCCGCGATCGCGGAAAATCGAAGAATTGACCATTTGAAACGGAAAACGGAAAAAAAAAAAGAAGAAAAAAAAAAATCTATTTTTTTTTTTTTTTTTTTTTTTTTCGGAGCCCGTTCCGAAAAAAACGAAACCGGGACCCGATGGTGACGGTCGGGAACCGGTGTGACGGACCGAACCAACTCAGCCTTAATCATTAATGAATACATTTTAAAGATATTTACTCTCTGGCCTGTGGTAAGTCCTTCCTGATATCAGGCATGACACATTCCCCCCAAATTTTGATGATTTGTGGGTGAAAATCATGATTTTACCATACTCATTGAATTTTGTATGGAGTTCTATGTAAACGGAATTTGCAGTTTTTCACATGTACAAAGTCTATGGCAAAACGGAATTTCCGTTTTTCAGGCAGGTAAAAACGGAATTCCAGATTTTCTGAAACGGAAAAGGCCTTTTTTTGAAACGGAAAATCAGTGTCCCTATATTGTTCAAATATTAGACGCAGGTCCTACTGGGCGAACTGTGTTCAAAATGCACTGAAGATGGCTGTGGCTAACCTGGATAAACAAAACTAACTATTATAAAAATGTTATTTTTTGTAATTGCTGTTGTTGTTTTTATCTTTATTAGTTGACTATTATCAAATTTTTGTTATTATTTATTTTATTGTTTGTTAGTGTTCCGGCCGTTGCCAATTTGAGGAGCATCCTGGAAGTCAGTTCAAGGACGTCGTTCTACGGCTTTGTGGTTGCGCTGTCCAAGCATTCTGCTATCAACGGTGGAATCGGTATGCTGCCCTCTAGGGCCAGTCTGTACGATGATGCGTCTGGCCGGCCTCTCTCAGCAGAAAGGTACCACCACCCGCTCATACAAACACTACCATACTGTTATGTGTAGCAGGCTATACATTGACAATGCATGGGTGGCAGGTGACAGAGACCTGCCAACACTAGCATTGTCTATGCACTGTCTTGCATAAACACTACTAAACTGTTTTGTGTAGCAGGCTGTGCATTGACAATGCATGGGTGGCAGGTGTCAGAGACTTGCCAACACATGCATTGTCTATGTTCTCATTTGTGCCAGAAGAATGTTGTGTGTGTGGCGTGTATATTGTGATAACCTAGAGTGGCTAATTAAAATTTAGATTTCCCCCCACATGAATGGATAGATCGTGATCCCCTCTGAAAGCATCACCTGTAAAGCATCACCTGCTGGAATGCTCCCCAGGAAGTGAGAGTGCACAATAAGTGCTGAATTGATTGAGGGTGTGTATCCAATGACCGAGGTGATTAGATATTATATCAGACACGGGTCCCTCTGGGAGTACAGTGCATAAGCAATGAAGAGGCTAACCGGGATAAACACGAAAACCAATTATTATTATGAAAAATACCAACGAATGGGCTCCAAAAGGGCAGAACCAATTTGACCGTAATACTTTTGTTGGTCACTTATAAACAGATGGGAACCAAGACAGGTTTGGCTTTGGCTATATTTGTACAGTGGAACCTCGATCCTTATAACAAAGGTCCATGGGACCAACAATTACCTTTTTATATCAGGAACTATTATTTAAAAAAATATTTGTATTTATTTGTTTTGTTACAAGGAAACTGAAGCGTGCGCCTATAGGCAGAGCAGCAGGTGTGACAGTGCAGGAGGACAAATGAGAACTGTAGCATTGGTTTACAATTAGGGTAGGTGTAACAAAATACAGCCAAAGGTGGTCACTGTACACAGGTGACCTCTATAGACAGGTTTCTCAAGTCAAACCTGTGTATAGTGACCACCTAAGGGAAAGAAATGACAAATGAGAATTGTGACATTGTGTACAATTGTGAATTGAGTACAATTAAGGTAGGTGTAACAAAATACAGCCAAAGGTGGTCACTGTACACAGGTGACCTCTATAGACAGGGTTTATCAAGTCAAACCTGTGTACAGTTTCCACCTAAGGGAAACAAGGAATGTGTCCACTGTAGACAGGTGACCTGTAAAGACAGGTTTCTCAAGTCAAACCTGTATAAATGACCACCTAAGGGAAACAAGAAATGTGGCCACTGTAAAACAGGTGACCTGTAAAGACAGGTTTCTCAAGTCAAACCTGTATAAATGACCACCTAAGGGAAACAAGAAATGTGGCCACTGTAAAACAGGTGACCTGTAAAGACAGGTTTCTCAAGTCAGACCTGTATAAATGACCACCTAAGGGAAACAAGAAATGTGGCCACTGTAGATAGGTGACCTCTAACAGCAAGTTCCACACCACTGTTTTTCTCAGCAGGGAATGACTTGGTGGCCACTATAGGCAGGTTGGCTGCTGTAGACAGGTTGACGCTAAGACAGGTTTGACTGTATGAGTACAGTGGAACCTCTTTATAACAAGGTCCTTGGAACCAAGAAAATAACCTAGTTATATCAGGAACATGCATATTATTATGTTAGGGTAAAAACAAAATATATAAAGGGCTGGTAAAAGAGTAATAAGAGGGTCTTGTTATATCAGAGCTCTTTATAATAATTGGTTTCACTTTAATAGAAAATACAATTTCACTTTAATTTCAATCATTTTATTTGAAAAACTTTGAAGCATAAAATAAAAACAACATACAGCTTGTTCATATACTTCATAGAATTATAAAAGTAGAACAACGTCCAAATTGTAGGTAAAATACTGCTGAAAACTGCTTATCTACTAGAATAATGCCTGAGTAATAAAATGAGAGTCAAAATAGGGCCTAAATTTTTTATCCTAGCAGAATCTTCTTCAGAGGCTTTATGACAAGGGAACATAAAATACATAACACCTAACCCTATATACTGAACATAATACAAACACATGCATACAGCTAAGGGGGCGGAGACATAGAACAATAAAGCGGCTGTGAGTGGCCAATCAAATTGTAGGTAGATATTTAATTATGAATTCACAGTAAAAAATAAACTTATCAAAATATGGAATGCTTGTGAAGCTAAACAAAATTAGTAAAAGGCTCATCCCAGGTGAAAATGGTAAGATGGTCTTACATCAATTAAAATTTTAAAGAAATATAGATATGTATTAGGCCATTTTTAGTCTCACCTGACAATAAATATATATTTTTAAAAGTGTTTTTTCTTTCGCATTTACAGGACTGGTCATCAGGATGTACTCTCAACCTTGCTGATC
Source organism: Echinarachnius parma (assembly GCA_037951105.1). NCBI lineage: Eukaryota > Metazoa > Echinodermata > Echinoidea > Clypeasteroida > Echinarachniidae > Echinarachnius > Echinarachnius parma. Next base: position 15,355 of record JBAMJV010001138.1, on the reverse strand, counting down.
TATTCATGTAACGGTCAGTCTTGTTTGGGTCAGGCCTGACTCAACGATGGGGTCTCGCCTCCTGAGTTCACTTCGTGAGCTGCTCAAGGTCAAGGGTCACTCAACAAGCGAGATGGAAGGTTGTTTGAGGACATGGGTCAACAGTTCAGTGCCATCCAAGAAATAACTGTTTTTTGTGCATTCACGGGACTAGCGACCCGATTTCTCGCTAAGCGTTGCCGATCTATGTACTCAAAGTCCGAGTGCAGCCTTCACGCTGGTCAGTATGGTAATCGCCCCTAGAGGTCACATCTTGAGCTGCTCAAGATCAACGGTCACTTGCCCAGCAAAAATGAAAGGTTATTTGCGGTCACAGGTCAACAGGTAGGGGCCATCCAAGAAACAGCGGTTCTTCTCGCATACATAGGACTAGCCACAACAATTCTCGCTCAAAGTTTGGATGCGGCCTTTACGCTGGTCAGTATAGTAATCGCTTCCAGAGGTCACTCTGTGAGCTGCTCGGGGTGAAAGGTCATTGATATCCGGCGAGATGAAAGGCTATTTGAGGTCATAGGTCAACAGATCGGGGCCATCCAAGAAATAACCATGCTCCTAAATTGGCAGGATAGTAGTTGCTTTCAGTGCAGGGAAAATAAGGATTACTTTAATAAAAAGGTGAAAATATATTTTTCCATACATGTACAGTCAGACCTTTGCATGGATCATTCTCCTGGGGGGTGTTTCACAGAGATCCTAAGTTGATCTAAGCACTAAGATGGTCTTAAATATTATGAGAAGCCATTAGTGTCTTGAAACATTTATGTAAAAAAAATGTTGAAACGCATAAAATGTTGATTCAAATCATATATTATATTTTCTAATTATCAAAGAGATTTAATGAATTTGATGTGAAGATCATGAATCTCTTTGATAATTAGAAAATGTATTATATGATTTGAATCAACATTTTATGCATTTCAGCATAACTTTTATCAAACTGTTTCAAGACACTAATGGCTTTCCATATGATTTAAGACCATCTTAGTGCTAAGATCAACTTACGATCTTTGTGAAACACCCCCCTGTAAGTGTATTGTTTGATCTACGTGGAAGTGGACAAATAGAAGTTATTTATTTGTCTTTCCTTTTTACATACTATGCAAATACAGTCAAACCAAGTGGCATATCTACGGCAATAATTTGGCCCCAAAAAAGTAAAAACAAAAGAAAAATGTTTGTAAATATAGAGAAATACATAAGGTGTGCTCCCCCCCCCCCCCCCCCCAATCATTAGCATGCCCTCCCAATCTATCAGAGTATGCTTCACCACTGGTCAAACCTATGTTTACTGACCACTGAAAGGACACACAAGGAAAGTGGCCATTGTAGGGTCGGTACAGGTAAACCCTGTTATAACGAGGTAGTCGGGACTATCAAATTTATCTCGTTATAAACGTCCGAATTAATAACAAACATTTAAATGAACGTATGAATCGGGACCAACGGATTCTCCTCGTTATAAACGGTATCTCGTTATAAGCAAGCTCTTTATAACGGGGTTTCCCTGTAACACTAGTTTTCCCTGCAAAGGATCAATTTTGGTGGCCGCTATAGGCAGGGGGCTGCTATTAAAAACGGGTTTGACTGTATATAGTAGTAGTAGCTCTCTGTCGCGAAGCGACAAGGACAGCCTTCACATTCACTTTACAGCTGTTCTCCATACAGCTTGCTGGCCTTGCAACAGTTGTCCAAGTCTTAATGTCAATTTGCCTCCGCTTTAGGTTTCTCTTGACCGTGTCCTTGTAGCCAAGCCGTGGTCGACCAATCCCTCTTTCACCAGCGGGTAATTGTGAGAACAGCAGTTGCTAGGGAATAACCTCTCGGAGGGCATCCTGATGACATGGCCTGTCCATCGTAGGTTCTTCCTGATGAGCAGGTCCTCCATCGAAAGTAGTTTGAAATGCTAAAAAATCCTCCCAAAAACTCGAAAAAAATGCAACGCTTAATTTTGTGTCAACTCCACATTTTTTGTCTGATTTCACACTTGACCCATCTCCATATTCCGGGTCGCTGCGCACAACCCATTTGCCTAATCATTATGATCAATATGCCATTGTAATGAAAAGATAATTTCCATTAAAATTGTATCAAATTTCAATGATTTTGATGAATGGAAAGGGTGGCAGTATTCAATAGAAAGTGAAATAATTTATTTATTTTGTATTATTATTATTTTTTTATAAACCAAAACACGACTTCGTTCATAAGTTCCCTACTTCATATGCTATATACAGTCAAACCTGTCTATAGTGGCCACCCAAGGGAGACAAGAAATGTGGCCACTGTAGACAGGTGACCTCTATAGACAGGTTCAATTACACTGTTTTTCTCTGCAAGGGATCACTTTGAGTGGCCACTATAGGCAGGTTGGCTGCTATAGACAGGTGGCCGCTAAGACAGGTTTGACTGTATAGCGTCTTTGTATGTTCTTCTGAGTTCTGAGTTCTTATATCCAGAGTTTACAGATCTTTCTCTTTCTCTAGTCTTTTACTTGACTAGAATAAATTTCCCAGAAGGGTTTCTGTAGCACAGGTGAAGAAGGGCTTCTTGCCCTCCTCATTAAGCTGCTGGAACCTTGCTTGCTTCTTCTTCCGGAGTTGTAGCACTCGCCTCGAGAGATCATCTGCTACAAAAACTCTGGCCTCTTGACTTTCGACTTAATATTTCGTGACCCTCAGCTTCTCTATGCACTTCTTGCGAACTCTCTCTTTTGCGGTGAAAGTGGCAAAAGCCATATGGATTCTTCTGGGTCCAGATGTTCCTCCTGAGCTGGTTGAAATCCGGGATGGGGTTCTGTGGCATCTTTCTATTTGTGCTGCATCACCCTCCTCAACACCAACAAAATGTAGAAACTCAGCGACTGTCTTACGACAGTCCTACTTCTCTGGTACTGGAGCTTCAGGTAATCCGAAGATTACCACGTTGCTTCTCCTACTTCTATTTTCGAGATCATCTACTTTCTCTACCAGCAGTTCATTTTCTTCTCTCAGTAGTTTCACCTCATCTTGGACATTACGAACATCAAAATCCATGCTTTTGATCTTTTCGTCATGATCGTCAACTTTCATCGAAAGGTCACCTAGTTGCTTCAAATTCTGAAAAGAACTTTTGGAACCATTGAGGTGGAGCCTCTGAATATGACAACTTTTTTCTAGCACTGCCACTCGTCTCCATGTTGGCATTGACATTGTCACTGTTGTTAGTATCACACAGCACGCGCACATCCTCCATTGAGCTACTGCGACTACGTGCACGGTCCATCGAGTGGCTACGAAATCCTCGGCCGGGACCAGCCCGGGGAGTATCACTGTTTTTGTCTTTTACAATCAGGTGAACTATGCGGTTTTGTTGGAGTACTTACTCATATGCGAGACATTTGTGGTTGATCCATCCTTGCTCAAAACTGTCCATGAAATATCACAATCCAGCATAATATGGTACGTCCAGGTTTTATCTCTTTGTTAATACATGTGAATTTTGGCGAAGTTTGTAGATCAAAACAAATCTACGTCTTCTGCATGGTCCATGACGAGCGCCCTCCTCGGTTCAAATTCTAACGTTACCATCTGACTTGGGTACTACTACAATGGGTGTTTCCCAATCACTACTTTCTACCTTACTGATAATGTTCTCAGCCTCAAGTCTTTTTAGTTCTTTCTCCACTTTACCTTTAAGTGCATAAGCCTTAAGGTACAGCACGAGCTTTACAATGTACAGGGTTGGCATCTGGTTTCACCCGTACTTTTGCTTTGTGACCTATGATTTGTTCCCCGTCGGCGCTGAACACCTTTGGATGTTTTTTTCAAAAGGTCGTCTACACCCTGAAAATTTACACTGAAAATTTCTCCCCAGTTGAGCTTCAATGTCTTCAACCAATTCCTGCCCAACAATGATGGTTTGTTTCCTTTCACCACCACCAAAGGCAGTTGTAACTGGGACGTTCACACTCCCCAACATGGGAATTTTCTCACTGGAATAGCTCCGTAACTCGATCCTTTTTGTTTCCAATGGGTGCTCCTTCAGCTTTTCATGATACACGGCTTCGGAGGTCACGCTTAGGCCATGAAAAATAAATGGTTGGATTGGCGTAACTCGCCCGCCCCTAAAAATACCGGCGCTAATGCACGCCGACCCTAGATGTTTTTTCTGAATTTTATTTAGAAAAAAAAATAATAAATAAATTAAAAATTCCAATAGAATTTGCAATTACGATGTGTTATGTGTGTGTTTTTTGTGTATTTGTGCAAAAAAAAAAAAAAAAAAAAAAAAAAATCCCTTCCGACCTACCCTAATTTTTGGTTGCCCATTACGCCAATCAAACAAAAAAAAATTTGGCCTTATTGCAGCACCAGTGTCAACCTCCATGTTGATAGGAGTTCCTCCTAGCTGGACTTGCACAGAAAATGATCAATTTTGTGCTTTTCCTTTGGCATTGGCTGATCTTCTTTTTTCCTGCCTTCCTCTTTGAAGATTTGGATGTGACCACTGTTTTCCCTGAGCACATCTGTTCCAATGGTGCTACCGCAGCCTCATTGTTTGCCTCCTCCACATGGAGTTTCTACGTTTCCCTGATCTACTCGCAGTTTTCTTCCCTCCAACCGTCGACCATGCTAGCATCATATGCCGCCTGCATAGCATCTTTGGCCTTCCTTAAATTATCTTCCGCGCCTGACGTAGACACCATCATCAAGCTAGGTAGAATTAAACTCGTCAGAGCTCTGCACTAGCTCACTGGATAGCAAAGAAACGTGGATGTCTAAATTTAACCCCTCAAAATACTTGTTTTAGACAAAACTTCTTTGATGAAAATGTATCTATGACATTTTGCATCTGCTCTTGTGTATGAGCAACAAGAGCGCTGTCATCCGCAAAGAGGTTGGTGTCTTGACGTGATTGGATGTATACTCCCTCCTCAAAGTTCGCAAAGGCCTCCTCCAACATCGCCGAGAGGAAGATGGAGAACAGCGTAGGGGCCAGCACACATCCTTGTTTTACACCGTTAGTTACAGGGAAACTATCGGATGTTTCGCCTGCTTCCTTGACTTTAGCCATCATGCCCGTGTGTAGTGCTCGCCTATTTCTCCCGGCTGCTCGCCTATTTCTCCCAGGTGCTCTTCTACGTTTCCCTGCTCCTCTCCTACGTCTCCTACTTGATCTACCACTCCTGCAATTTCTTCAAATTTCAAAGATGTGCATTTTAGAATCCGTTGTAATTGAGACCTCCCATATTTGCGTGGGCGTTTGAACGTTAGTCCTGCTGGCAAACCCGTCACTTGAAATGTTCTGCCTAAGCTCTTATACGGGATCTGTCTAGCCTTCCCCAAATCCTGACAGTATGTCTTGTTGAATTTTTGAAGGACCTTCTGACGGCAGGTGTTCCAGGTTTCTCAGCATATCCCTCACCCCGGATAACAGTTCTGCTTAGACTATTCTCCATTTCCTCCGTGATGGCCCTCTCTCCAAGCTCCGTCCCCACTTGGCAAATGGTTTGGCCGTTGCTGAATAGGAACAGACCTTCGTAGCCTGTTTCCTTGTTCCGTTACTTGAACTGTAAGACAAAAATAAATTTATAAGCAAAGATGCCCATCATCAGTGGCACAAAATGTAAAAATAAACATAAAAACATCTATCAGGAAGGGACTTCTCCAGTCAAGAGTTCTGCTTTGACTATATTCTCCATTTCCTCCGTGATGGCCCTCTCGCCAAGCTCTGTACCCCCTTGGCAAACGGTTTGGCCGTTGCTGAATAGGAACAGACCTTCGTAGCCTGTCTCCTTGTTCAGTTTCTTGAACATTTTCTCCAATTTCTTGGTCATTTTTAACACCTCCCTCTCCTTATCTTTTCCAGAAAGCAGCCTCTCCTTGAACTGTTGCAGTTTCTCCTTTGCCTTTTCCTCATACGGGGCCAACTTGTCCTTATCTCCCTTCACCTTTGTCCACTTTCGATTGGCTTTCTTCATCATTTTCTGCCTGCCTTCGTTTGTAGTCTGGAGATGGTCATGAGACTGTATGTACTTGGACATGTACTCGGACATGAAGACATTGTATGCGCTACATCTTTCAGTTGTTTTAGCAGCTCTTTGTTTGCCCTCCTGATTAAACTGGGTTACCCATTTCTTAACCTGTTGGTAAGGAATGTTATGATCAGCAGCTATGCTGCTGATCTTCTGGCAGTTTTGTTCCCTCCAAGTGTCGACCATGCCAGCATCGTATGCTGCCTGCACAGGCCTTCCTTAAATTATTATGGTCCCTGCTGCCCGCCTATTTCTCCCGGCTGCTCGCCTATTTCTCCCAGGTGCTCTTCTACGTTTCCCTGCTCCTCTCCTACGTCTCCTACTTGATCTACCACTTCTGCAATTTCTTCAAATTTCAAAGATGTGCATTTTAGAATCCGTTGTAATTGAGACCTCCCATATTTGTGTGGGCGTTTGAACGTTAGTCCTGCTGGCAAACCCATCACTTGAAATGTTCTCCCTAAGCTCTTATACGGGATCTGGCTAGCCTTCCCCAAATCCTGACAGTATGTCTTGTTGAATTTTTGAAGGACCATCTGACGGCAGGTGTTCCAGGCCAAGCCCTTCTCTGCAGGTTTCTCAGCATATCCCTCACCCCGGAAAACAGATCTGCTTAGACTATTCTCCATTTCCTCCGTGATGGCCCTCTCGCCAAGCTCCGTCCCCCCTTGGGCAAACGGTTTGGCCGTTGCTGAAAAGGAACAGACCTTGGTAGCCTGTCTCCTTGTTCAGTTTCTTGAACATTTTCTCCAATTTCTTGGTCATCTTTAACACCTTCCTCTCCTTATCTTTTCCAGAAAGCAGCCTCTTCTTGAACTGTTGCAGTTTCTCCTTTGCCTTTTCCTCATACGGGGCCAACTTGTCCTTATCTCCCTTCACCTTTGTCCACTTTCGATTGGCTTTCTTCATCATTTTCTGCCTGCCTTCCTTTGTAGTCTGGAGATGGTCATGAGACTGTATGTACTTGGACATGTACTCGGACATGAAGACATTTTATGTGCTACATCTTTCAGTTGTTTTAGCAGCTCTTCGTTTGCCCTCCTGATTAAACTGGGTTACCCATTTCTTAACCTGTTGGTAAGGAATGTTATGATCAGCAGCTATGCTGCTGATCTTCTCGTAGTTTTGTTCCCTCCAAGCGTCGACCATGCCAGCATCATATGCCGCCTGCGTAGCATCCTTCGCCTTCCTTAAATTATCTTCCGCGCCTGACGTAGACGGCATCATCAAGCTAGGTAGAATTAAACTCGTCAGAGCTCTGCACCAGCTCACTGGATAGCAAAGGAACGTGGATGTGGAAATTTAACCCCTCAAAATACTCGTTTTAATTTTGTTGACACTGACAGATATCCGAAAGGACTTCGTCTTCGCTCTAGAGAGTAGATACAGACTATAGTTAGGAGTTGAATTAGTATATGAGCTGATCTCCACATGGCTACCTTGCACTCCTGGCTGCTCGCCTATTTCTCCCGGCTGCCCGCCTATTTCTCCCAGGTGCTCTTCTACGTTTCCCTGCTCCTCTCCTACGTCTCCTACTTGATCTACCACTTCTGCAATTTCTTCGAATTTCAAAGATGTGCATTTTAGAATCCGTTGTAATTGAGACCTCCCATATTTGCGTGGGCGTTTGAACGTTAGTCCTGCTGGCAAACCCGTCACTTGAAATGTTCTGCCTAAGCTCTTATACGGGATCTGGCTAGCCTTCCCCAAATCCTGACAGTATGTCTTGTTGAATTTTTGAAGGACCTTCTGACGGCAGGTGTTCCAGGCCAAGCCCTTCTCTGCAGGTTTCTCAGCATATCCCTCACCCCGGAAAACAGTTCTGCTTAGACTATTCTCCATTTCCTCTGTGATGACCCTCTCGCCAAGCTCCATCCCCCCTTGGCAAACGGTTTGGCGGTTGCTGAATAAGAACAGACCTTCGTAGCCTTTCTTCTTGTTCAGTTTCTTGACAAACGGTTTGGCCGTTGCTGAATAGGAACAGACCTTGTTCAGTTTCTGGAACATTTTCGCCAATTTCTTGGTCATCTCTTTAACACCTTCCTCTCCTTATCTTTTCCAGAAAGAAAGGTGGTCATGAGACTGTATGTACTCGGACATAAAGACATTGTATGCGCTACATCTTTCAGTTGTTTTAGCAGCTCTTCGTTTGCCCTTCTGATTAAACTGGGTTACCTATGTCTTAACCTGTTGGTAAGGAATGTTATGATTAGCAGCTATGCTGCTAAACTTCTCACAGTTTTGTTCCCTCAAAGTGCCACCATGCCAGCATCATATGCTGCCTGCGTAGGCCTTTTCCTCATTCGGGGCCAACTTGTCCTTATCTCCCTTCACCTTGGTCCACTTTCGATTGGCTTTCTTCATCATTTTCTGCCTGCCTTCCTTTGTAGTCTTGAGATGGTCATGAGACTGTGTGTACTTGGACATGTACTCAGACATGAATACATTGTATGCGCTACATCTTTCAGTTGTTTTTAGCAGCTCTTCGTTTGCCCTCCTGATTGAACTGGGTTACCCATTTCTTAACCTGTTGGTAAAGAATGTTATGGCTGCTGATCTTCGGGCAGTTTTCTTCCCTCCAACCGTCGACCATGCCAGCATCATATGCCGCCTGCGTAGCATCCTTGACCTTCCTTAAATTATCTTCCGTGCCTGACGTAGACGCCATCATCAAGCTCGGTAGAATTAAACTCGTCAGAGCTCTGCACCAGCTCGCTGGATAGCAAAGAAACATGGATGTGAAAATTTACCCCCCCCCCCCCCCCCCTCAAAATACTCGTTTTAATTTTGTTGAAACTGACAGATATCCGAAAGGACTTCGTCTTCGCTCTACAGAGTAGATACAGACTATAGTTAGGAGTTGAATTAGTATATGAGCTGAGCAGGTCGACGATCAGATATATGCTTGGAGCTTGAATTGCACGCATGTGCAGCCGCAGATACGCGTACGGTACCTTGGTCCTCGGCGCAGCTAGCTAGCTAGCACCAATCCTAGCAGCGGCCCTGTAGTATCTTGGGAGCGTGCATGTGGGCGCAGAGTACAGTCGGCGGTGTTTGAGTCCCATAGGCGTAGATTTTAGGGCAGGACTGTGTGCGTAGAGTAGGAGCACCCAAATACTGGTAGGTGGCTTCATCGAGAATATTGACGGTTGCCCCGGTGTCGAGAAGAAAACTGACTTGTTTTTCCCAAACTGTTGCAGCCATGCGAGGTGATGTCGCCATTGCGGAGCCAGAACCAATTACATAACAGTAGTCATCCTCATCAGATTCATGAGCGTCTATGGTGCGTGTATGTTCTGTGCGCTCTTGTCTCGCATTCTTCTTGGAGGAACGACATACGTGTTGGAAATGGTTGAGTTTTCCAAAAGCGAAACACTGTTTGCCCTGTGCGGGGCATTGTTCAGCATGGGGGAGTTCGTATCCGCCGTTCCCGCACTTGCCATGCCCACCGTTCGTCTTGTGCAGTTGACGCTGTTCTGGTTTGGAGCCCGAGCGATTTTAGCGTGTCTGGACTGCATGTGTGTGGGCTTTCTCGGATTCCTGTGCCTGCGCCTCTGCCTCTTCCAAAGAACGTCCGAGGGCCACAATATCGTTTAGGGATTTGTCTGGTTCCCTAAGTGCCCTGCGCCTTAGCCGCTGGGAAGTGCAGTGTTGTATCAATTGGGACAAAATTTCTTGCTCAGGATCATGGAACTTACAGGATCCGGCTAAACGTCTTAAGTCCGTAACGTAGGCTTCGAGTGACTGACCGGGCTTCTGGGTGCATGAGCGGAATATATAGATCTCCATCTGGACGTTTCTCGTGGGTGCGAAATAGGATGCGAGGACTTTGACCGTTCCCGCATACGTTGCGGGGTCGACCTGTGGAGTGGAGGCACTCTCTGTAGAGGACACAGTGGATTCGGAAAGAGCGCTTCGTTCGGTGTTGAAAATGTCGTGGACGTTTTCCCCTGCGTAATGAAGCAGTAAGGCACGTTTAGCGATCGCTATTTATGTCTAAAGCAACGAATAAATTCTCAAGGCAAGTCTCAAGTTGCAAGTCTCTGAAGGACGTGCTTGTGCCTGGTTCAGATGGATCTGCTGGCTGCTGCGGCTGAGCATCAACAGGAGCTTCAGCTTCTTCAGAGTCACTAATGTCCATTGCTTCCTCTCCATTTTCTGGCATTTCACGCTCAGTGAGTTCTGCGGGAGTATACGCTTCATCCGGAATAGCGTCTGGATTGAAAGGGAACACTCCACATGCTCGGAATTAGATAGATACAGCATTCAAAATCGTCGCAGTTTTCCCCCAGGCTTCATTGAAGAGGGCACCAAAACGGTACTTTGTAATGCCTGCCTCTGGATTTCAACGTTTGAATAAGTTTGTGGTGTTCTGAAAGTGTAGCTTCAAGGACTTGTATACCGAACGATCGAGGGGCTGCAAGTATTTGGTAGTGTGGCCAGGAAGGCAGACAAGAATGATGTTGGTGTCGATACAGTACTGAAGGACTGCAGCACTCTTAACATGTGAAGCATGGCCATCTATTAAGAGTACTACTTTGCCAGGGACAGCATGCCTCCTAAAATGTCTCAGCCAGTCCAAAAAGAGTTCCTTATTGATGTATGAACTGTCGGACATGGCAAGTTGGGATCCTGCTGGTAGACCATCCTTGTACTCCTGACGGTTACGCTTCCCCTTCATTATTACATACGGTGGTATGTACTGTCCGGCTGCACTGCAACAATTCCCACAACAGTCACATTTTCCCCTCTCTCACTGTCCGTAATTGTAATCACAGATTTCTTTCCTTTCTGGGCTAGCACCACTCCAGGATGATTGATGATCGGCAGTCCCGTTTCATCAATATTATACATCCTTTCTGGTGCTTTTTGCAACCCTTCGCGGTCCATGATGTTACCAAGGTGATCAAAGAATTTGCCCACTTCTTGCCGATTCATTCCACAAGCACGAGCTTTAGAAAGGCCTTCAGCCTTCCTCGGGACAATGTTTGGATGACGTTTCAAGAAACCCTTCAACCAAAATCTCCCTGCCATCTCAGTTTGTTCATTAAAATCATGGTGTAGGTTGTTCCTTTCAGCAAACTCGTATGCTAATGTACGGACCTCCATTCTTGTGAGTCCAAAGCCCCGTCCTTCCATGTCCAGGATCAGTTGGGCCAGCTCTTCTTCATTCGTGCGGATATGGTGTGGCAAGATTGGTAGAGCGCGCGCTTTCCGATCATGAGATTCTGAGTTCAAATCCTGCCCACTCCCATTGTCCATTGGCAAGACAATTTATCCACAATTGCTGCTCTCTACCCAGGTGTATAAATGGGGACCCGGTAGGAGGTGAAATCCTTATGTGAACGATCTTCTTGAGCCCATGAGCGCTTGGAAGGAATGCTCCCCAGGGAGTGGAGATGGTGCACACAATGTGTGCTGGTTTGCATTGTATCCTATGACCGGGGGTAATATTATCATTGTAAAGCGCTTAGAGATGATTATCAATCATATTAGGCGCTATATAAATCGAAACATTATTATTATTATTATTCTCTAGTAGCAAGGTTAGTCTGAGAATTCACTCCCATTCTTAGCTAGCCTTTAGTCAAGGCTCTATATGGCTTGGAGATTCTATATGCGATCGCGAGCTAGCTAGCTGTGAGAGAGCTAGATACTATTAAACTGGCTCCATATATAGCCTTTAATCACTCGATTCGGAGTAATTTATTAATGAGCAAATTCATGAGAGAAATCATCAACCAATCAGATCGCTAGATGTGGATACCGTCCGCCTTAATCGGTGGCCTGTTCCGGGCGTGTTCCATCGTGTATTAAGGGGTTTATTTAGTATCAGACATTAATAGTATCATAACTATCATAATGATAAAATATGAGATACATTACAATACACACTAAATCATAGAAATACCTTTTTGCATCCATATCAAATCTCAACTCTTTATTTTAAAAGAAAACAACATATTTTGTAATGACGTACCCTATAAATAATGGACGCGTCCGCATGAGCACTGCAGAGCGGTGTTCAGTGCATACAGCCTACGCTAGTCTGACGCGGAGACCCTATAACAACCACTACTCTATGCCACTAACAGTGTATTGTGCAAGATTGCGCGTTTGGTTTTACAAGGCAGCTTCCAAACGAAGACTAACACTGACAAACAGCTGATCTACCTGGTCCGTGGCATATGAATATGGGCTTCGTAGGTATTCTACGAACGAAGCAATGTTAATAAAAGAAAATAAAACTTTTCACGCTCACGAGTGACGATAGGCTTCGCGCTGCACCGCTCAAACTCAGCCTTTCGCGGTTAGTACAGTGCCGTTGTAGAACCTGCCAGACAGCACGATGCCTTTCGCGCTGCCCCGCTCAAACTCAGCCTTTCGCGGTTAGTACAGTGCCGTTGTAGAACCTGAAAGACAGCACGATACCTATCGGATAGGCTAATTCTTAGCCAGTTTCACCTTCTTTGCAAGAGTGGATTTAGGGACATGAAAATGTTTTGAAGCACGACGTACACCCATCTCACCATTCTTACAGGAAGCAACTGCTCTCCGCATCTGCTCTGGAGAGTATGATGCTTTGTCTGTTTTTCGCATGTATATCATTGGCATCTGTGTAAACAACAAACAAAACAATATACATGTAAATGTATAAACATTGATATAAATGCATAAATATAAAATGTTATATGAAATATATAACGCATGAAAGCCATACCATATTTCACATTTAGGCCTATGTGTACTCTGTAGAGGAAGGAAGGTCATTACAAAACAATTGGAACCGCATTTATCATATTATTTTACGAATTATTGACTCGGCTATTATGCTTATTGCTTATTGTGTAATATCTTTCACTGATTCAAAATAAAATGTACTTAAGTAGGCTATTCAGGTCTTTATTATTTATATTTTCTAATTATTCAGCTCAGTTAACACATTCAGACTCAAGATTCTACACCTACTACTACAGTACTACAATTAGAAACTAAATAATTGCAATAATCTCTGATATTTTACTCAGTATCAAAGATACCTTTATTTTATATTATTTACTTGTCTTAAATAAAACAATCACAATATGTGTACAATTGTCTGAACATAATAAAGGGTTTTTCTTTCATACATGGACAATTAACCAACCAGCATCGAGCCATTGACCTATACCTACCCTAGGGTGTGCCCCCCCCCCCCCCCAATAATTTTGTGTGCCCCCCACCCCCCAATCAGTCCGACCACGCTACGCCACTGGTACTTTAAGCCATGGTTTGCAAATAGGTTAACCTATTCTTTGATAATTAACTTATTGCGTATAGAACCTGTAGTCTGTATCAAATTGTGCAAATATTGTATTTTATCACCTTGAAAGTGTCTGGATGATTGTAATGAATATTTTTTGTAATAAAATTTGTTTGAAGTTATTTGCAATTTAAAACGTGTACCACCTTTATTTCTTTATCTTATTTGTTCTCTTTCAAATTAAAGGTGAAGTTTCCATCTATCCACCAATTATTTACACTTCATAACATTCTCTATATATGCATTAAAAACATATTTATTTTAAACTTAACCCTATAATCCCACTGGGTTATTTTGGTCACTTAAGTCCACGGGGAGGGGGGGGGGGGGGGGCATTTTGCCCCCCCCCCCCTCAAATCTCGGCAAAGAATGGACAGATTGAATTGAAAATTGGCACAAACCAGTCACGTAGAATAAGAATTTGAGGGGGAAAAAATTGGATAATTTTTTGGGGGGAATTATTACAATTTTGAATATGCAAATTGTTGACGAATTTGGGGGAAAATTAAGATTTTACTTTAAAATCAAGAGAAATTACAGGATTTCCTCAGGTTTTCTGTAAAATTACTTTCAAATGATGTAATTCATCATATCCATGTTTTTTATGGTGATAAAATATATCACTAATTTGCATAAATTATGCAGATATGCAAATTAGTATTCCCGGATTTACCCACATTGTTTTCATTCTTATGTATTTTATTGTTTTTTGTTTGTTTTTGATTTGCTTTTTTAGAGGAGTTTATCTATGAAGTGTATGAAATAAACTAATAACAAAACAAATATCCAAATTATAATTCAATGTAACAATTATAACAGATTTGGAGTTTACATGGAATCGGATATATGAATTACATAGAAACCTGTACAAACATTTCTTTTTTTTGTGACGGTTGAGCAGTTATCGAACTCTAAAATCAGTTCTACATGTCCGACCTGGGTGAATCAAAACATGCGGGAGACTTGAGAGAAAAAAGTCATGAAGCTTGAACGTGAAATTCAAATCGAGCTAGATGCCCGGGGGGGTATGTCTCCATATAAAGGGGGGTACCATGCGTGACCAAGAAATCACGTAAAAAGGGTCGTTTTTTACGATTAGGCACGTTACGTACGTTACGTGTTTAGGGTCTCGAAATCACCGAAAATCAGGAAATAGGGTATCTTTTTTACACTGCTGAAATACGCGTTTAGGGTATCAAAATTCAGCTTATGTACTTGGGTCCCACTTGGGTTGATTCAGCGCGATAACAAGTTTTAGTCAATGCACCGTTCTGAGTTTTCACATTTTCTTCCAAAGCAGAAATCTGAGTCGAAGTAATGTTATATATAATAAACAGGAATAGTACGATATATAAACTCTTTTCTTAAGTTGCATTGCCCTTTAACAGAGTGCACTTATTGCAGTTATTATAGGTTTTCCCATTCATTTTAACACTATTGTCATTCAATTTCATTAATTCGTCATTCAAATTCGTCCCGAGGAACCACCAGAGCGGAAATCCCAACTTCAATTTCGTCTTTTGTCGATCAATTTCGTCAAAGATCACACAATTTAGTCATTAGGCACACATTTTCGTCAATTGCAAATCAAATTCGTCGGTCACAGTTGCTGAACACATAAAAGCGAAAGCAATTTCGTCAATTGGCAACCAATTTCGTCAAAACTCTATTCAAATTCGTCGCATGGTATAGCCTTATATGCCTGTCTGTGTCATGACTATGTAGATGGTGTAGGTGGTTAGATTGGTATGTATGTGTGTGTATGTATGTATGTCTGTGTGCGTGTGTGTGTGTGTACATAATATTTAACATTGTTTAATTTTATTTCCACCGTATGTTTGTCTTGAAAAAGAATTTAATGCAATTTGCTGTCAACGTGCTTTTGTGCGTGTTGGTGTGCACACATGCATGTGTGAAAATGTATGTGTGTTTGTAAGTGTGTGTATATGTGTTGTGCGTGTGAGTTTGTTTTCGAGTGTAATATACATGTGTATGTTACC
>JBAMJV010001137.1:222500-224822 GCA_037951105.1 Echinarachnius parma | reverse complement strand
ACCAACTTTCAATGGATTTATTCATGAAAATATATAAGGGCATATAAAGGGATTCCTTATATGAATTTGTCGTATAACTGTGGTTACTGTTCTCAACTTGTCTTAACAAAATCTTAATCAAGAATGTGTGTATGTGTGTGTGTACATGTGTGAGTGTCTAGGTGTTTGTTTGTTAAAAGTGTATGTGCAATATATGAATAGGTTTGTATATACATGTGTGTACGTTTGTGTGCGTGTGAGTGACTATGTACGTGCATATATTTTTGTTCGTGTGGGTATATGGATGTTGGTGCAAGACACTTCAAAATTACATGACTTAGCAATAGCCTTCGCGTTCAGCGCCAGTGGACTTCATGCGATACCCTATTACTTTTGATTCACCCAAGCATCGTGGAGTCTCAAGCATATAACATGGAGAACGAGTGAATGGGTGCATATATACATGGAGGGGGGGGGGGGGATGTTAGGGGGAATGGGGGTGCTATTCACACTTCTGAAATTCTGAAATTACCTAAAAATTGCCCCTTTTCGGATCCCATTCGTCATGTTCGTATTATTGCCTTATCATTTGTTATTATGGGGATTTTAATAAACAGAAAGCAATTGTCATTACTGACGCACATTGCGCCCCCCCCCCCCCCCCCCCCCACATTAATGATTTCCTCCCACACACAGATTGTATGTGCCCCCACCAACAAATCATGTGCGCGGAAATCGACAATATCATGTCAGCTGATGTGTATTAAAGGTAGCCTGTAAATAAACATGATTAACGGACACCTACATGGTGAGTGACAACCATTTTATTGCTGTGCTTGTCAGGTGCCCACACTACAAAATAATTGTTACGCCTCTGCTCCTACGCCCCCGCCCCCCCTTCTGACCCACCTACAGGTTGACGGGGCTACGCTCTAGTACATGACATGCACTTTGGTTAAACGAGTCCTCGCCGTCTCTCGGGATTAGGTATATGTTACCGAGTAAATGATCCCTAGATTTCAAGACCGTATATCTTCTTCTTTGTTTTTCTTCTTTGATCTCTCTCTCTCTCTCTATCTCTACAGAATCGTGATGTCATTGAACTAAGGAGTCTCTGAAAACAACCATGTTCGTAATCATTAACATAATGCAAGGGCGCTTCCTTTCTGTCTTGTGTGTAGAACCGATAATAAGGCCATGAAAGATAAATGGTTGGATTGGCGTAACCCGCCCGACCCTAAAAATACCGCCGACCCTAAAGGGTTTTTTCTGATTCTTTTTTTTTTTTTTTTTTTTGGTACAGAGGGCGCTACACATTTTTTTTTTCTTTTCCAATTGCGATATGTGTTATTTGTGTGTTATATGTGTGTTTTTGTGTATTTGTGCGAATCCTGAAAAAAAAAAAAAAATGTTGTCAATGTTTTGTTGAATATAATATTAATATGATATAATCATTAATTTTCTATAATATAGAACATGCCGTAAAAATGTGATCACATTTTAATATTAATACAATGACATGTGATTGATCTGCTTCAGAATTAACTAGTTGGCCTGCAAGATGAAATGATCAAAATTACAAAATTACGGATTTTACCTAAGTTTGAGGCAAGAATTATTATGGAACACATATTCTGCGGGTAGCATCTTATTCGTCTTGCCTTGCATTGCGAATATAGGAGCCTCCCATTCCTTCGCACGTAAGTGAATTTTATAGCCTATACAGTTTAATATACAGTAGCAGGCAACCGTGATATTATAATCATATAACGCGTGTACATGTACCTGAGTGGGCCCAGTCATTTTAATTCCCTCTCTTATTCTGTGTCATAATTGATTTTACAGGTTGCTACTGCGTGAGGCAGATCCAAGGACAACCGTGGCTATTTCGGGACAGATTTGCGCGAAGGACTCAACCAATCTATCTATTTAGCAGTAGCAGCATGGACTGGCTGTGCCTGTAGGCTACTGTACAAGACAGTAATTGAGCCCCGGGCTAGCTACTGTACTGAGAACAAGCACAACAACACAGGCTGCGAACGTGTTACGGTTTCCCGACAGCGCTGCGAGGGACTGATGACGTAGGTAACTCCCCACGAGGTCACAGGGCCGACTTTTTATCAACCAAACTAGAGGAAGGAAACAAAATAACAATACGGCGACACGCCGATAATTAGGACGCAACGATGAGAATCAACGTTTATATGGATAACAAGCACGCAGCATTCCGAGAAGAGATTGTTTCCGCGCACACGGCGGGAGAAATCACCCGAAGTAATGAAATGTCGGATTTGGACCCGACCGAGCGTGATACGTTCCCGCGGGAAACGTTCGCACGTGGGG
>JBAMJV010001137.1:192500-217500 GCA_037951105.1 Echinarachnius parma | reverse complement strand
AAATAGGTATGTGTGCGTGTGTGTGTGTGTGTGTGTGTGTGTGTGTGTGTGTGTGTGTGTGTGTGTGTGTATGTGTGTGTGTGTGTGTGTGTGTGTGGAAAAGCTAAGAAAAGAAGAGAAAGGATTGAAAAAGTAGAAAAAGAAGTGGAAGATTTAGAAGAACAATTAGTAAATACACCTTTAAAAATTATTACTGAACAAATTGAGGAGAAACGAATGCAGTTAAAGAATTTATATGAGTATTATAATCAAGGGGTAAGGGTGAGATCCCGGGCAGCATGGTTTGAAGAGGGAGAAAAAAATATGCAGTATTTTGAACAGCTTTTAAAAACTAATAAGAGAAAAAGTGTAATTAGAGAGATTTATAATGAAGAGGATAACATTATACAAGACAAAAATGGTATATTAGATGTGATTAAAATATTTTATAACAATTTGTATTCATTAAAGGATATAGAATTATTAGATGGAAGTGGTACTGTATTTTTAAAGGATATACCTAAATTAAATAGAGATAGTCAGGAATTATGTGAAGGTAAAATGGTGAAAGAAGAATGCCATAATGTTTTGAAGGAAATTAAATAAATAAATCACCGTGTAATGATGGTTTTACTCTGGAATTTTATTGCACTTTTTGGCCGGTTTTCGGAGACATGGTGGTAGACGCATTTAATGAAGCTTTTGATAGAGGGGAATCGTCAACTTCTCAAAAACAAGGGGTCATAACATTGATTGAGAAGGAAGGTAAAGATGTTTTGTTTGTGAAAAATTATAGACCAATAACACTTTTAAATGTGGACTAAAAGATTGTCTCGAAAGTTTTGGCAAAGAAAATGAAAGAAGTACTTGGTGAAATAATCCATCATGATCAAGTTGGATATATCAAAAATAGAAATATAGGAGAGGCAGTACGTTTAATAGATGATATGGTATTTTATTCATTGAATAGATCTGTTGGTTTTTTAGGCGCTGTTGATTTTGAGAAGGCATTTGATTCTATTTCACATAGGTATTTATTTAATGTTTTGAAATTATTTGGATTTGGGGAATCCTTCTGTAATTGGGTTCAGATGTTATATAAAGATATAAGTAGTTGTGTAATGAATGGCGGGCATTCAACGGGCTATTTTGATATTTTGAGAGGGGTGAGGCAAGGGGATCCTCTCTCGCCTTATTTATTTTTGATAGCCATTGAAACTTTGGCTCTTGTTATTAGGAAAGATGTTAATTTTCAAGGAATTAAATTTGGGGATCATGAAGTTAAACAAGTAATGTATGCCGATGATATTACAATATTTGTTAAAGATTTAAAATCTATAAAAAGATTACAAAAGATTTTTGAAGATTTGAGAAAATTAGTGGACTTAAGGTTAATAAGGAAAAAACGATTTTTTTTTTGGATGGGATGTGATACTGAAATACCAGGAGAACCCACTTTTGGAAATTTAGTTCATGAAATAAAGATTTTAGGTGTGTATTATACACGTAATAAAATACGGAAAGATGTTTTGAATTATAAAGAAGTATTAAGTAAGATAAAACGTTTATTAGGGTGGTGGAAGCAAAGGGATTTAACAATGATGGGAAAATTCAGTTATTAAAAACGTATGCACTTTCAAAATTAAATTTTGTTTCTTCTTTAATTTCGGTACCTCGGTGGGTTCATGAGGAAGTCGATAAACTCTCATTTGATTTTTTGTGGATTGGTAAAGATCGAATTAAGAGAAAAATTTTGTATCAGAATTATGAATTTGGAGGACTTAGAATGAATAATTTTGAAATTTTTGTAAAAACTCAACGAATAATGTGGCTTAAACGTCTTTTGTATGGGGATAAGCATTCAGGATGGAAAGTTTATTTTGATTATTGCTGTAGATCAGTAGGAGGAAGGTTTGTGTTTTTATGTGACTATGATATTCATAAGATGGATTTAAAAGAAGTTCCGCCCTTTTATGTAGACATTTTGAAAGTTTGGCAAGATATAGAAAATTGTAGACACTTTGAAAATGAAAAAAGTAATCCCATTATTTTTAATAATAGACATGTGTGCTTAAGAAATAGAATGATTTTTGATAAAGATTTATTACAACGAGGTATAAGCAAGGTGTCTGATATAATGCTGACTGGTAGTTTGAGATCTGTTGCTCACTTTTAAGGCTTGGGAATAAAAGGAGAAGGATTATTAAAGATTAATGATATTTTTGGTGCATTGCCTCTTCAATGGAAAGATGGTAAAGCTATGAGTGACTTTATTCTAGTAGATATTCGAACATTTGAAATTAGATTAAAAATTTCGGGATATATAGGAATGTTAATCTAGGCATATGTATGAATATTTAGTTAAACATTTTCAAAAGGAATATAATTTGTGTATTGGGGATGGACATACTAATTTTGATTATAGTAATGAAGAATTGAAGAATTTATTTTTAAGATTAAAGAGCGCAGTTTTGGGGGGTAAGTTGAGAGAATTTCAATATAAATTATTGCATAGGGCATTATATACAAAAGAACATTTATTTAGGTTTGGATTTGTTATTGATAATTTATGCTCTTTTTGTAAAAATGAGATTGAGACATATTCACATTTATTTTTTAAATGCTTATACGTACAAAGGTTTTGGTTAGATATAATAGAATATTTTGATTTGATTGAAATTAGGAATGTTGATTGGAAAATAATTTTTGTCGGACTGGCAGGTAGATCGCATAGAGTTAAGTATTGTAACTCTATTATTTTTTGTTAAAACATACTATTTATTCTTTTAGAATAAAAGGTGTACTTCCTTCTGTACGGAAAGTACAGACAATTATTTTGGATTATGAAGAAGAAGAAAAAAAAGTGGCTATTAAAAAGGGTAAATTAGCAGTTCACTTACAAAAGTGGGAACACCATAAAATACATGTAATATGATTAATTTTATTTTGTTAGAATTATAGGGAATTTGTTAATTATTATTAAGGTTCTGGGTCTCCACTCTTTTAATTGAATGTGACAGCTTTCTATATTGTTAATTAATTACTCTTTAGGTTGAAATCGAGCAGATATACTGGAATGGATGTCTGAGGTATGTGTGTGACTGTGGTGTGATCGGTGGTTGGGTGGGGATGGGGTTTTTCTTGCGCTAAATGGGGGGGGGGGGGGGGGAGGGGGGTAAAGGAGCATGTTTTAGTTCCTTTTTATCTTTAGTTATAAAACCTCCATTATGTTTATTTTATGAAGTCAGGAAATTGAATATACAGTTGTTTATGTATGCAAGATAACCATTTATATTTTCGTTCATTATAATCAGATAATTGTATATGTATATTTTATTTAGTATGTATATTCAAATGTAAATATTATATATGGAGGAATAAAAATCACCTAAAAAAAAAAAAGTGTGTGTTTATTATGTCTATTCCATGAAGTCAGGAAATTGAATATACAGTTGATTTAAAATTTTAAAATGCTTACACTGCTTGGAAAAAAATCTGAATACTATATATTTTTAAAAAGTCGTTGATGATATCTCTATTGAATCATTATTTTAACAAAACATTAAATGCACAATTTTGTATGAAAAATGGCTAAAACCAGTGATTTTTTTAAATAGCGCCCTCTTGAGTTGTAACGGCTCTTTTTAAAAATGATAACAGGGGTTTTACTTAGTCGTTTGTAATTGTGTATACTTTTCGAGCATGGTGAAATTATAACTATTACTTTGTACCGTAATGGTGCAGGTTTTGGTTACTAAAGTTAAGTTTGACCAATACTTAACAATCCCTTTAACTATGTTTTAACATCGGGTAGCGTTTACCTGTAGATCTACAGAGCAGCCTATTTGATGAAAATGAGACCCTGAAGAGTGGTAATCGGCTCCGAAATGGAGGGGGGGGGGGGGGGGGGGTCTTTGAAGCGACACATACTCGTATTGCCAATATACGCAAGTACCCTTCCCCCCCCCCCCCCCCCCCCCTCCCCCCAGGCACCACACCTTATAGTTTTACACACGTTTTCCAATCAGATCTACTATCCACAGAACCGCAACATCAACGTATAATTCAACCTACCTACATGCACGCTCTCTTTCGAATGTTTATACCAAAGTTCAAATAAAATTTGTTTACCAGAGTGCAATAGAGCATAAGATATGCTAATTCATAAAATACATTTTTTCTCCTTTCGCCTTGATGCATGAAAGATGTGCGTAATAAGCAGTGATTTTAATTGCACGTATACCTACGTATAGGTAGGGCTTGGCTGCTCTGATCTGTCGTATACTACTACAAACACCTTCTACCACCTCTGCATTAATTTCGTGTGTTTGTGTTCCATAACAAAACTGTGCGAAAGAATAGCTGAACAATTACGGTACACCCTTTTGGATTTTCTACATATTTGAGATCATTTGAAAGTTGTAACATTATTTCCATTAACTATGCACACTGTTACAAAAAACTCGTAACATTTTTGACAAGGAGGAAGTGGTTTTGTAAAAAAGAGATCGAGCCCTATCCGGAAGTTGTCTATGTGCTTCTACATGCTGGAAATCAGTGAGTTTTCGTTACTTAAGTGAACATGTTACAATGATAAACTACATTGCATATTAATACATATTATGATATTTCTGCTTAGAAATCTAGACATGTTCTTCTGGGGTGAAATGCTAATAATTCATGATAATATAATTATGTATGATAATACTGTTCTTATATTTGCCAGGTTAAAGGGGTAGTACAGTTTTGGTAAAGCTTTAGCAACCAAATCCTGCACAATAACACTACAAACTAATAATTATAACTCCACCATGCTCGAAAGGTATAGAAATTACAAACGACTAATTAAAAGGCCTGTTATCATTCAAAATGAGCCAAAACACAAGAGGGCGCTATCTAAAAAGTTGATTGGATCCAACCATTTTTAATACAAAATTATGCGTGTGATGATTAGTTGAAATAGTCATTGGATAGAGAGATCATCAACAACTATCTAAAAACCTCTTGAAAGATTTTTGAAGTGTAGGCATGTTTATTTTTTATTTTTTTAATCATCAAAAAAAACTGGGTCCCAGATTTATTCCGATCGGATATATTTATTGATATTTCAGCCGTTTCTGAACCGATGGTGATCAAATAAAGTTTATTCTGCCATTGAAATTGTATACTTTTACAATTTTACACTCAGATTTTCATTACCTCACAACAAATCATTTCGTGCAGCGCCCTCTATGCCAAAACAGAACTACCCCTTTAAAGGGAAAGTTAAGTTTTTTATTGAGTGCGCTTTACAAAATATCTTTTTTTTTGTGAGGTAATGAAAAGCTGATTGTCAATCGGAAAGAACATATTATTTTAGTGACAGAATAAACTTTATTTGATAAAAATCGGTTTAGAATTTGCTGAAATATGGCCAAAATATAACCATTTGTAATTATTGGGGGGCCTCACAATAATTCGATAATATTGAATCAGCCGTTAAAAAAAAAAATTCTTACTCTTACTTTTGTTTAATAGATTTTCTTGAATAGTTGTTAATGATCTCTCTATCTAACCAATTTGTTAACAAAACATCACATGCACAATTTTTTTTGTATGAATAATGATTGAAACCGATGCGGTTTATTGTGCCTTATTGTGTTTGAATGAGAACAGGCTTCTCACTTAATCGCTTGTAATTTGTATACCTTTCGAGCACGATGGAGTTGTAACTATTAGTTTAATTGTAATGTTAGGTGCAGATTTTGGTTACTTAAATTTAGTTTGACTAAAACTGAACTATCCATTTAATGAGCTTGTATGTCATGTTTTCATGTGATCTACGAAGAACATTTCTATCAAAATCAGCACTCATGACCTCTTCCTTTCAATCTTGATGTGCCCCATTTACAGGGCCATGGCAAGTGAAGCTGCTGTAGTCGCTCAAGGTTTGGAATGCTGCCTATGTTTCGAATATTTCGAGGAACCAAAACAGTTATCTTGTACTCATACATTCTGCAAGAAATGTTTGCATCGTCTTTATGAGTGTCAACCCCATCAATACCAGCTCTCGTGTCCGATTTGTCGTCAAATTACCCAAATCAACGATGGAGACATTTCTAAACTGCAAACTAACATTCCGATTAATTTTATGGTTGATGATTTGAAATCCGCCAAAAGAAACTGCACCATATGTGACCCGGAAGCTAAATCTCATGCGGTACAGTACTGCGCACAGTGTGACGAGTACATGTGTGATCCCTGCACAGTGGCTCATGGGAAGTTTAAGAAGATCGCTAAACACGACGTGGTCAGCGTGGATGAAGTCAAGAAGATAAAGGTCAAAGTGAAGCGTTTATGTACCAAGCATCCAGAGGAAGAGAAGCTGTATGTCTGTACGACGTGTAAAGTGTCCATCTGCTTCAGATGTCGCGTGATTGACCACGGCAAACCGGATCACGAGATCAAAGAGGTGTCTGACTACAAGAAAACGATCCACAAGCAAATTGAATCCCTTCAGAAAAAAGCTACAACTGCAATTGAGATGATCGAAGCACACGCAGAGCTAGTAAAGGAACAAAAAGCAGTTGTTGAGGTGGAACTAGATCAGAAGATAGCGGAGATCAACAAATCATATGAAGAAGCAGTGAAACATCTCACGAGTCAACGCAATGATCTCATCGACATATGCAAGCAAGGAAAGGCTTCGTACATCGCACGACTTGAGAAGAGCAAGAAATCTGATGACAAAAAGATTTCTTGCATCCGAAGTGCTTCTGAGCTAGTCGGCAATGGTATCAAGGCATTGCTAGAGGGCCAGGCACTGGCAGTGCACAACACGATTTGCTGTGATTTGGAGAAAATGTTGGATGAAAGTAATCCTGATGCCACCCGGCCCAAATCCATAGCTGACAGTGCGAAGCTGGTGAAATTCACCAAGAGCAGTATTCAGAACAGTCTGGGTGATTTGCGACTACCCGACTGGCATCTTGAGGAAGTGAGCATATTCCCACTCTCACATGACAAACCATGGGATGCACTGCCTTTGCCTGATGGACGGGTGGCTGTTGGTTATGGGAAGGAGAAGGCAATTGAGATGTTTACTGTTGATGGGCCGCAGGAGACAGTGCTGAGGGGTGTGGAGTTCAGGTGTGTATCTGTCTTGTCTGACGGTCGCTACATTGTACTAGATAATACTAGCAAACTCACACTATACACACAGGCATGGGAGAGGCTCAATGTTGAGTTCAACACACACTCAGATTGGGACTGGAGGTGTGTGTGTGTAGACAGATATGACAACATCTATGTCGGTTGTGCACATATCATTTTTATAAGTAAGATTCTTGAATTCCGACCAGAAGGTGGTGCGCCACTTCGAGAGATTCTGTGTGATGGCTGTATGCCTACGGACATCTTTCACATGAATCGTAGTAAAAGGCTTGTAGTGTGTGATACATGGTTTGTATCACTCAGCATAGTCAAGGTCATGGATGAGGAAGGAACCGTCCTTCATGACATCCAGGTGGATGGTCCAATTCCACGCATTGCTGTCCTGAAGAATGATAGCATACTGATTGGATGCAGGAAGGATGGTCTGCTCAGTATTGAGCTCTACACACAGGACCTGAAGAGCATTAGAACAGTCCTCGGGGACTTTCCACTGGCAGATGATCACATACGCAAATTGATTGAGTTGCCCACTGGGGAGATTATTGTGGTATCAGATGATCAATTCATCGTCTTCCATAAGATCTAAATATTGCTAGAGAATCGCAATGGTATCCTGCATGCGCAGCGTTTGAACACATTCAGGACTGATACTAGAAATGCATTTCTAATAAAAATTAAATATTGCCAATTCATCAGATTTGATTTAATTGAAGTTCAGCAACAAAATAAAGGAATCCATGAATATACATCAAATAAATATTAATGGATATAAAAGAAGAAACCAGCGACGAAGCAAAAATTGCAATATTGCTGGTCCATGGTTGCATGGTTATGTTGAAGACAATTGTGCCTTAATTCTCTTTCTGTTTATCTTTATCTTTTTTTCACAGTTATGTGCATTGAGACTTAACTATATAATACTGCGCTTCAAAAGAACTTATTTTTTATTATTATTTAGTTTTGGTATAACACTTATTCTCCATAGACTCCAGCCAGTGTATTGAGGGCCTGTCCTGAATGGGGTTAAGCAACACAATATACTCTTGAAATGATTAATTGGACATATTTACCCATTAAGATTTATTCGTGTGATGAACTTGTAAAACTGCTATGTCCTCCACTGTACTGTGAATCTACGTGTTGTGTGGGACCATCATCACAACATAACTAACCATATTTTATTTAACACTTATGTCTGAATTCGCTTGTCAATTGATTAAATAAGCATTATTGCATTCTTTGTGGATATTGAATACAATGCGATTAGAAGTGTTATCAGAAATCATGACAAATAATATAATGCATCATCCTTGTGATCTCATTGTATACTAGATTTGTTTTTCGGTAAATAAATGCATCTCTTTGCTATGTCAAGTGCTTGCTATGATAACAAATTTATACTGTCATTCATGAAGTATACAGAATAATAATCATAGTTTCACTTGCATTTATGTAATATATATACTGTGTATAGCTGCTTAAAAACTTAACAACTTTACGTAATCATTTGGTATCTCATAATTATTTGCAACAAATTGAACATGTATAATATTCTTTGTTATGTATTATCCTCTTCTTTGAATATCATATATAGTTTTACTTGCATTTTCTGTATTATAGTGTATAGGTGCATGACAACTTAACAACTTTACGTAATCATTCGTTATCTCGTGATTATTTGCAACAAATTGAACATGTACATTGTCCTTTGTTATATATCATCCTCTCCTTTGTAATGTTTCTCTGTGTTGTTCTTTACTTGCAAGTTAAAGGGATAGTTGAGTTCTGGTAGAGAGAGTACAGTTTTAGTCAAACTGAATTTGAGTTACCAAAACATGCACCATTATATTACAAACTAATAGTTATAATTCCACCATGATCAAAAGGAATTTGAAAATTACAAACGACTAAGTTAATGCATGTTATCATTCAAAAAGAGCTGTTTAAACTAAAGAGGGCGCTTTATAAAAACGCATTTGTTTAAACCATTTTAAATAGAATATTGTGCATGTGATGTTTCGTCGAAATAGTGATTAGATAGAGAGATAATCAACAACTATCTAAAAACCTCTCTTGACAAATGTTGAAAAGAGGAAGCATTTAAAAACAAATTTTAACGGCTGGTTCAAAATTATCGAATACTTGTGGGGCCCCACATTTATTACAAATGGATATGTTTATGGATATTTCAGCCGTTTCTGAACCGATTTTGATCAAATAAAGTTTATTCTGCCATTAAAATGGTATGCTCTTTCAAATTTGACACTCAGTGTTTCATTATCTCACAAAAAATTATTTTGTGTAGCGCCCTCTCTACCAAAACTCTAATATCCCTTTAAACATTGCATGATGAATAATTTGATTAGTGTACAGTGTACATTATTTACAAGCAGGCAATGTACATCCCTTCCGGATCAAACATCCAAATAATTACATTTTCAAGAGTCGTTTGAATAATTATACAGAAGATTGATATGTTATGAATTAATGAACCTCAGTCATATTTATCATACATGTAATTG
Source organism: Echinarachnius parma (assembly GCA_037951105.1). Taxonomy (NCBI): domain Eukaryota; kingdom Metazoa; phylum Echinodermata; class Echinoidea; order Clypeasteroida; family Echinarachniidae; genus Echinarachnius; species Echinarachnius parma. Next base: position 207,847 of record JBAMJV010001137.1, on the reverse strand, counting down.
TTTATTTATTAAGAATATACCAATTTCTATTATCGATCAAAATACCAGAACTTACTAAATATATTTCCTTAATGCATGTTGTAATTCTCCACTTTTACTTGTATCTCTGTTTTGTCTATACTTGAATATAAATGAACACATAATGGAGTATAATTCATTAATTTGATTCAATTCAAAATATGAAATGTATTTTGAAGTAATTTTCCCAGAACTTTAAAGGGATAGTTAAGTTTTGGTAGAGAGGGCGCTAGACTACTTATTTTTTTGTGAGGTAATGAAAAACTGAGTGTAAAATTTGAAAGAGCATAATATTTAAATAATAAAATCATCTTTGTTGGATCAAAATCGGTTCAGAGATGGTTGAAATATCCATAAATATAACAATTTGTAATAAAGCTGGGGCCCAGGTTTATTAGAGAATTTTGAACCAGCCGTTAAAAATTCAAAAAAAATGCTTCCTCTTTTCAAAAAGTTACAAAATAGGTATTTAAATAGTTGTTGGTTATTTCTCTATCTAATCACTATTTCAACAAAACATCACATGCACAATATTTTATTCAAAATGGTTGAAACCGATGAGTGTTTAGAGAGCGCCCTCTTACGTTTTAACGGCTCTTTTTGAATTATAACATGATCTTTACTACGTCATTTGTAATGTTGTGTTCCTTTCTAGTTATAACTATTAGTTTGTAATGTAATGATGCAGGTTTTGGTTACTAAAATTCAGTTTCACCAAAACTGTACTCTCCTTTCCAGAACTCAACCCAATTATATTCAAAACTTGTTGTCAATAACAAATACCAATCATGCTATCTTTGTACATATCTATTGTAATGCTGAGCATTTATCATGCAAAAATAAAACATTATTTAATGTATCACTGTTGTAATAACAGCTGCGCCCTGAGCATTTTGCAAATGATGCCACTGGTGCATTATAAAACCTACTTATTTACGTTGTAACACGTGATTATCATTTCATCTTTACTATGAAAAAAAAAAATTTACAATCATATTATGCCAGAACAAGCTTTATATCAAGTAATAATAAGCTGGTGTCAAGTGCTTAGATATGATATTTTATTATATAAGTTTCCATACTCATTGAACTTGAATTGTACATTTTAATCTCTAATTACCGACCGCATGATATAATTGTTTACATTGTTTGCGTTGTTTACATTTGTTTCGGCCGAATCCTGTTTTGGGCCAAGACTTGTTTAAGTCCTGGGGGTGTTTCACAAAGATTCTAAGTTGAACTTAACTCTAAGTTGGAACTAACTATTATGGATAGCCATTTGTAGCCTTGGAAAACAATATATTCAAAAACACCAAAGCAAGAATCTTATACATTTTATAAATGTTGCGGCAAGAACAAGAAATCTCCGTGATAATGGAAAAATATTAATGTTTCAAACAACATTTTATGCATTTTAAAAGGACTTTTACATTTCTTTCTCAAATAAACTAACAGCTCTCCATACTTTTCAAGTCCAACTTAAAGTTTAAAGTGATCCATTAACTTTGCACAATTTCAACCAAAATCACTTTGAGTAATTCACCCTTCTATTGTACATTGTTGTTTGGATGATAACAGAATAATGAAATGGGTTTTTATTTTACAAATGTCTACATAATCATGGATTTATTTAAGATTGAATTTAAGAGCGTCTATAGACTGCAGACTCCGACTCCGACTGTAGTATCCGACGAGTATCTGAATTCAGATACTTAATCGTCCATACTATCTGAATTTAGATACTTCACGCGAACGCAAACTTTTTCTTTGAAACATAAATAGTGTATAATTACTTTTTTGTTACATAATAAAGAATTTCATGAATACATTTATATATGAAAAAAGTCTTTGCATGGTGTCGTTTATTATCGCCAGTATAAAATACATGTATATTTGTTTGTGCAGATGCAAGTGAGCATGTGTATGTATGTGTGAATGTGTGTGTGGGTGCGTTTGTGCGTGTATGTGTGTGTATCTATATACCGTATACCATGCAGCCCGGATGCAAGATGCATAGAGGGGGGTGGGGGTGGTTACTCCCAAATTAAAAAGGGTGTATGTGTGCATGTGTGTGTGTTTATGTGTGTGTGTGAGCCGTTCGTATGCTTGGCGTGCGTGTGTTTGTATGTGGGGTGTTTGTTTGTTCGTGTTTATTTGTTTGTTTGACTTTTCGTATAGTTTTGTTTTATACAATCTTATTTTCACTTGCTCTACTTTAACAAGCGGGAAAGTGACGTACCTTGAATATGGGGGTGTTATGTAACATCCAACCGGGGGCGAAGCAACTGGAACCTTTTTTAAATTTTGATTTTAATATTGTTTCCATATTTCACAATAATACAGGATTTTGTATACAATGAAATAAACAAAACAAAGCAATATATTCATGACAGCAAATGTAATACGAAGTACACTATGCAGAACAAACAAATGTATACATTGCATAATCAATCAAAGACATGTTCTGCAACATGATATGAAATACAGGGGAACCAAAAAGACTTCAGAAGCAAAGCTTGTAAGATACTTGATGCATGCACCAAAGGTGCTAAATCTACTTGTTCAACTTTGGAGAAAAAGCAAGTTTCTTTGCCCAACTTTGTACACATGATTATGGGAATATGAAATGGTTCCTTATTTTGATTTTGATTTTGTAATTTGGCCTAAAATGTGGATTTCTAGATAACTACGTAGCTTATTAATGTACTGATATCGTTAGCTCAATGTTGCTTTTGCAGCAAGTAAGATATGGCACAATCATGTGCACCCTAAAGCCCCCCCCCCCTAACACACACATACACACACACACACACACACACACACACACATACACACACACTCATACAAGCAAACAGATCTCAATTTTCGACCTGAACCAAAAAGGCAGGGGATATATCAGAATAGGTGATCAATCAACCATTGATAAAAGTTGAACAAAAAGTACGCCATCTTTCGGTGAGCCCCATACACACGCACCTCCAAATTAGGCACAAAAATCCATCTCGTCATGAGGATCCTTTAATATTATGACGTCATACTATCCACCCCCATATCCCGAGAAAGGGTGAGAAAAAAAAATCGTCAGAGAACCCTCGAAACATTGGCTGATATTTCGGACTACTCCAGATCAACATTGAAAATGGTCCAGAATCTTTGCTCGTGATAAAACAATCAACCGATGAGCAAATAATTGTACGACTGCATGGTAAAAAATAATATCATCATCGTTAAGAAAAACCAACATAATGTATTTGTACAATGAGCCTCAAAATTATAAATTGGCAACCACAAAGTTATGTAACATATTAGTGTTATTTATGTGAAATGTAACTAGTGGTCGTATTAGTCGGAGCTAGGGCTCTCAACATAATTGTACTCACGGCCATTTACAACTAAACAAAGGACAAAGGGGAAACAAACATGCTAAATCCTAATAATATGGCAAAATACGGTCTCACTATCATCTTTTGCTGAGTGTCACAAGTGCTAGCTTTTTAAAACTGCAGCCATCGAAAGTGTATTTGTTGTCTCTGTTCATGATCATTGGTCCAATGCCACCTGTGTCGCATGTTAGTCAATTGGTTATATTATGGTTTGAGACCATGATCGATGTTCTAGACGTCTGAATACGTCTTTTTTCTGTCAGAATAGCTGTGCCATCGACGAGAGATGGCGCTAGATTTTTAATTTTAATAATTCATAAGCAGCAACCTAGGTCGAGCGCTAGTCATGAATATTAATAACTAGAATTAGAGTTTGGGATAGTTTGAGGGTTATAAAAAAAGAGACCTATCTATCCATCGGCACATGTTGCATATTGGTCACGGTGTGGTCTTCAACGCTTGGGATCGTAGGTTCGAATCCTCTTTTATGACACCTCTTTTATGGGGCCATAACATAGATGGAAAGCGGTTCATTTAGTATACGTATGATGCTATTTTCACTGAAGTCTGAAATCTGTGGCCTATATCGCTGCGTATTCATACAAATCTAGCGCCATCTCTCATCGATGGCACAGGATACTGACAGGAAAAAACGCCCCCACACAGGATACTGACAGAAAAAAAACGCCCCGGGCTTCAAAACTGTATGATGTTTGGCACACATTTTCCAATCAGATCCTACTATACACAGAACAGCAACATTGTGTGTTATCCACAACGTATAATTCGACGAACAGGTCTACATGCATATTTTATTTCGAATGATTGTACCGAAGTTCAAATAAGATTTATTTACTAACAAATGCAGATTGCAATAGAGCATACGATATGCCTTTCATGAAATAGCCGTTTTGAAATAGCCATTTGGCCTTGCTCCATTAAAGCTGTGCGTAATAAGCAGTGATTTTAATTGCACGTATAGGCCTACCTATAGGTAGGGCTTGGCTGCTATGATCTGTTGTATACTACTACAAACACTTTCTACCACCTCTGCTTAGTGCTTTCGTGTGTTTGTGTTCCATAACAAAACTGTGCGAAAGAATAGCTGAACAATTACGGTACGCCCTTTTGGATTTTCTACATATTTGAGATCATTTGAAAGTTGTAACATTATTTCAATTAACTTTCCAGACTATTACAAAAAACGTGTAGCACTTTTGACAAGAAGGAAGTGATTTTGTAAAAAAAAGATCGAGCCCTATCCGGAAGTTGTCTATAATCTATGTGCTTCTACAAGCTGGAAATCAGTGAGTCATGTTACAATGATAAACTTCATTTGCATATAATATATATTATGATATTTCTGCTTAGAAATGCGTGCTATGAATTGTAATTTAAGCAAAATTTTAATTGAATATCTAGACATGTTCTTCTGGGCTGAAATGCTGATAATTCATGATAATATAATTACGTATGATAATAGTGTTCTTATATTTGCCAGGTTAAAGGGGTAGTACAGTTTTGGTAAGGCTGAGCTTTAGTTACCAAAACCTGCATAAAAACACTACAAACTAATAGTATTAACTCCACCATGCTGGAAATGTATATAAATTACAAACGACTAATTCAAAGGCCTGTTATCATACAAAATGAGCCAAAACACAATAGGGCGCTATCTAAAAAGATCATTGGTTTCAACCATTTTCATACAAAATTATGCATGTGATGATTTGTTAAAATAATGATTGGATAGGGAGATCATCAACAACTATTTAAAAACCTCTTGAGAATTTTTGAAGTGTAGGCATGTTTATTTTTAATTTTTTAAATCATCAATAAATAAAAACTGGGCCCCAGATTTATTCCAATCGGATATATTTATTGATATTTCAGCCGTTTCTGAACCGATGTTGATCAAAATAAAGTTTATTCTGCCATTAAAATTGTATACTTTTTCAAATTTTACACTCGTTTTTCATTACCTCACAACAAATTATTTCGTGCAGCGCCCTCTATACCAAAACAGAACTCCCCCTTTAAAGGGAAAGTTAAGTTTCAGTGCGCTTTACAAACAAAATTTGTGAGGTAATGAAAAGCTGAGTGTCAATCGGAAAGAACATATTATTTTAGTAACAAAATAAACGTTATTTGATCAAAATCGGTTTAGAAATTGCTGAAATATGGCAAAAATATAACCATTTGTAATTATTGTGGGGCCTCACAATAATTCGATAACTTTGAATCAGCCATTAAACAGACAAAAAAATGCTTACTCTCTTTTTGTTTAATAGATTTTTAAAAATAATGTTGATAATCTCTCTATTTAAGCATTATTTTAACAGAACATCACATGCACAATTGTTTGTACAATTGAAACCAATGCGGTTTATTATGCATTATTGTGTTTGAATGATAACAGGCTTTTTACTTAATCGCTTGTAGTTTGTTAGGTGACAGTCCGTTATTCCGAAGGTTTGTTATTCCGAAGGTTCGGTTATTCCGAAGGTTCGTTATTCCGAAGGTTCGTTATTCCGAAGGTTCGTTATTCCGAAGGTTCGTTATTCCGAAGGTTCGTTGATCCGAAAAAAAAAAGGGTTCGTTATTCCGAAGGTTCGTTATTCCGAAGGTTCGTTGATCCGAAAATAAAATCGGGTTCGTTATTCCGAAGGTTCGTTATTCCGAAGGTTCGTTATTCCGAAGGTTCGTTGATCCGAAAATAAAATCGGGTTCGTTATTCCGAAGGTGCATTAGTCCTAAAATGAAATAGGGTTCGTTAATCCGAAAGTTAAATAAATACGACGCAGAAAAGAATTGAGTTGATTTGATTTTGAGCAGTGTGGACTTAAATTGTAAATTTGTATTTTATTTTTCTTTGTAAAACAGTGCAATAAGAATGAGATATATATATTTATATCTTTCTCATGTAAAGAAAACATGAAATAAAACCCAAATCAATTTGATATAATTATGTCATAAACTTTGATTTTGCTGCTTGATATCAGTCCAAATCACATTTTATTTGTCTGAATTGTATGTATTTCATCATAAATAGCAACTAAGGGCATGGGGGAGGGGGGGGGGGGGGGGGGGGGTTTGCTATTTTGAATCCCCGCAAGTGATGTTTTCCACATCACATTTTCACTTGGCAGCCCAGGGGGGGGGGGGGGGGGGGGGGGCGGATTGTTCCCTTTTTAATGTTCATGCATGCATGTTTATAAAATTAGATAAAAGCCATGATTTAAATTGATTTGGGAGGGGGGCCCATGACCCCCCCCCCCCCCCCCCCCACCACTACGCCAGTGCGCACACACAGACACACACACACACACACACACACACACACACGCACACACGCACACACACCCTATTTCATTTTCGGATTAACGAACCCTAATTCATTTTCGGACTAACGAACCTTCGGAATAATTAACGAACCCGATTTCATTTTAGGAATAGCGAACCTTCGGAATAACGAACCTTCGGAATAACGAACCTTCGGAATAACGAACCCGATTTCATTTTAGGAATAGCGACCTTCGGAACAACGAACCTTCGGAATAACGAACCTTCGGAATAACGAACCTTCGGAATAATGCAACAAATGTTCGGATTAACGAACCCTATTTAATGTTCGGATTAACGAACACTCAGGTGTAGGAAATTTGCGTGTTCGGAATAACGAACCTTCGGAATAACGAACCTTCAGAATAACGAACCGCACCCATTTGTTATACCTTTCGAGCACGATGGAGTTGTAACTATTAGTTTGTAATGTTAGGTGCAGGTTTTGGTTACTTAAATTTAGTTTGACCAAAACTGAACTATCCATTTAATAAGCTTGTATGTCATGTTTACATGTGATCTATGAAGAACATTTCTATCAAATATCAGCACTCATGACCTCTTCCTTTTAATCTTGATGTGCCCCATTTACAGAGCCATGGCAAGTGAAGCTGCTGTAGTCGCTCAAGGTTTGGAATGCTGCCTATGTTTTGAATACTTCGAGGAACCAAAACTGTTATCTTGTACCCATACGTTCTGCAAGAAATGTTTACATCGCCTCTATGAGTGTCATCCTCACCAATACCAGCTCTCTTGTCCGATTTGTCGTCAAATTACAACAATCAACGATGGAGACATTTCTAAACTGCAAACTAACATTCCGATTAATTCTATGGTTGATGATTTGAAATCCGCCAAACGAAACTGCACCATACATGCCATATGTGACCCGGAAGCTAAATTTCATGCGGTGCAGTACTGCGCACAGTGTGACGAGTACATGTGTGACCCCTGCACAGTGGCTCATGGGAAGTTTAAGAAGATCGCAAAACATGATGTGGTCAGCGTGGATGACGTCAAGACGGGAAAGGTCAAAGTGAAGCGTTTATGTACAAAGCATCCAGAGGAAGAGAAGCTATATGTCTGTACATCGTGTAACATGTCCATCTGCTTCAGATGTCGCGTGATTGACCACGGCAAACCGGATCACGAGATCAAAGAGGTGTCTGACTACAAGAAAACGATCCAAAAGCAAATTGAATCCCTTCGGAAAAAATCTATAACTGCAATTTTGACGATCGAAGCGCACGCAGAGTTAGTAAAGGAACAACAAGCAATTGTTGAGGTGGAACTAGATCAGAAGATAGCCGAGATCACCAAATCATATGAAGAAGCCGTGAAACATCTCACGAGACAACGCAATGATCTCATCGACAGATGCAAACAAAGAAAGGCTTCTTACATCGCACGACTTGGAAAGATCAAGAAATCTGATGACCAAAATATTTCTTGCATTCGGAGTGCTTCTGAGCTTGTCGGTAATGGTATCAAGGCATTGCTGGAGGGGCAGACACTGGCAGTGCACAACACGATTTGCTGTGATTTGGAGAAAATGTTGGATGAAAGTAATCCTGATGTCACCCAGCCCAAATCCATAGCTGATAGTGCAAAGCTGGTGAAATTCACCAAGAGCAGTATTCAGAACAGTCTGGGTGACTTGCGACTACCCGACTGGCAGCTTGAGGAAGTGAGCATATTCCCACTCCCACATGACGACCCACATGATGCACTGCCTTTGCCTGATGGACGGGTGGCTGTTGGTTATGTGCAGGGGGAGGCAATTGAGATGTTTACTGTTGATGGACCACAGGAAACAGTGCTGAGGGGTGTGCAGGTACGCTGTGTATCTGCGTTGTCTGACAGTCGCTACATACTATGTAGCGATTACAAAATCGCACTGTACACACAGGCATGGGAGAGGCTCAATGTTCAGTTCAACACATTCGAAGGCTTGGACTGCATGTGTGTAGACAGAGATGATAACATCTATGTCGGTTATGCAAGTAACGATAATATTATTGTATTCCGACCAGAAGGTGGTGCGCCACTTCGAGAGATTCTGTGTGATGGCTGTATGCCTACGGACATCTCTCACATGAATCGTAGTAAAAGGCTTGTAGTGTGTGATGATCCATGGCTTGGGTTACTCAGCACGGTCAGGGTCATGGATGAGGAAGGAACCGTCTTTCATCACATCCAGGTGTGTAGTCGGAATACACGCTTTGCTGTCCTGAAGGATGATAGTATACTGATTGGATGCAGGAAGGACGGTCTGCTCAGTATTGAGCTCTACACACAGGACCTGAAGAGCATTAGAACAGTCCTCAGGGACTTTCCACTGGCAGATAGCATAGCGAAATTGGTTGAGTTGCCCTCTGGGGAGATTGTTGTGGTATCAGAGAAGCAATACATTACCTTCCACAAGATCTAAATATTGCTAGAGAATCGCAATGGTATCCTGCATGCGCAGCGTTTGAACACATTCAGGACTGGTACTGGAAATGCATTTCTAATCAAATAAAATATTCAAATGCATAAGACTGTATTTGATGTAAGTTCAGCAACAAAATAAAGGAATCAAAAAATACATACATCAAATCAATAATAATGGAAATGAAAGAAGAAACCACCGAGGAAGCAAAACTTTTAATACCGCTGGTCCCTGGTTGCATGATTAAGTTACCTTAATTTGTTGAAGACAATTGTGCTTTAATTCTCTTTCTGTTTCTCTCTATATTTCATTTACTTAACTATAACCTAATACTGCGCTTCATAAGAATGGAGTTTTATTATTTATTTAGATTTGGTATAACACGCATTCTCCATAGACTCCAGCCAGTGTTTTGAGGGCCTGTCCTTTCTATTATGTTCATCGATGAGAACTGATTTGTATTATCATTTAGATTTGGTATAACACACATTCTCCATAGACTCCAGCCAGTGTTTTGAAGGGCTGTCCTGAATGGGGTAAAGCAAAACAATATAATCTTGATTGATTAATTGGAAATATTTCCCCAAGATTTATTCATGATGAACTTGTAAAAGTGCTATGTCCTCCACTGTACTGTGAATATACATGTTACACAGACCTTCTTCAGAGCAGAACTAACCATAACATTCCTGTTCCTAATGTCTGAATTCGCTTGTATTTAAAGGGATAGTTAAGTTTTGGTAAAGAGAGTACAGTTTTGGCCAAACTTAATTTTAGTAACCAAAATCCGCACCATTACATTACAAACTAATAGTTATAACTCCACTATGCTCGAAATGTACACACATTAAAAACGACTAATTAAAAAGCCTGTTATCATTTTTTTAAAAGAGCCGTTAAAACTCAAAAGGGCGCTCTATAAAAACTAATAAAGAATGGTGCATTTTATGTTTTGTTAAAATAATGATTAAATAGAGAGATCAACAACAAATATCTAAATCATCTTTTGTACATTTTTAAAAAGTGTAAGCATTTTTTTCTTCAACGGCCGGTTCAAAATCATTGAATTATTGGGGGACCCCACAAATGGTTATATTTATGAATATTTCAGCCGTCTCTGAACCGATTTTGATCAAATAAAGCTAATGATGTCATTCAAATTGTATGCACTTTCAAATTTGACGCTCAGTTTCTCATTATCTTAAAAGAAAAATGTGTGTAGCGCCCTCTATACCAAATCTCCACTATCCCTTTAAGTCTTTTTGGATATTGAATAAAATGTGATTAGCAGTGTTATCAGAAATCATGACAATCAATATAATGTATCATCCTTGTGATCTTATTGTAGTTTTGTTTTACGGTAAATAAATGCATCTATTTGCTATTTCAAGTGCTCGCTATGGAAACAAATATATATTGTTAATCATCAAATATCCAAATCTTTCACATTTGAAAGTTATATTCAGAATGTAATCATAATTTCAATTTCTGTACTATATATACAGTGTATAGGCGCTTAAAAATTAACAACTTTACGTAGTCATTTGGTATCTCATAATTATTAGCAACAAATTGTACGTGTACATTATCTTTTGTTATGTGTCATCCTCTCCTTTGAATATATATCTATAGTTTTACTTGCATTTCCTGTATTATAGTGTATAGGTGCATACAAACTGAAAAACTTAATCAGTCGTTATCTCAATATTATTTGCAACAAATAGTACATGTACATTATCTTTTGTTATGTATCATCCTCTCCTTTGAATATAATTATAGTTTTACTTGCATTTTCTGTATCATAGTGTATATAATTATGTGCATATACAAACTTTACGTAATCAATCGTTATCTCATAATTATTTGCAACAAATAGTACATGTACATTATCTTTTGTTATATAATATCATCCTGTCTTCAGAATTGTGTCTCTATGTTGTTCTTTACTTGATTGCAAAGTAAAACATTGCATGATGAATAAATGGATTAGTGTACAATGTACAGTATTTACAAGCAGGCAATGTACATCCCTTCCGGATCAAACATCAAAATAACCACATTTTCAAGAGTCTTTTAAATACTTATACAGAAGATTGATATGTTATGAATTAATTAACCTTAGCCATATTTGTCATAAATGTAATTGTTTATTTATTAAGAATATCCCAATTTCTCTTATTGATCATAACACCAGAAATTACTAAATATATTTCCCTTGATGCATGTTGTAATGCTCTACTTGTACATGTATCTCTGTTTTGTCTATTCTTTAATTTAAATGAACACATATCACGGAGGATAATACATTAATTTAATATTTCAATTCAAAATACGGAATGTAGTGTGTTGTCATTATTCCAGAATTTAAGTTTATATATCTGGATTTTGACGCTTAGTTAAAGTGATCCTTGTAAAGTGTCAGATATTACTTGAATATAAATGAACACATCATGAAATATAATACATTAATTTGATACAGTATTTCAAATTTTAAAAATGGAATGTATTTTGTTGTCATTTTGCCAGAACTTTAAGTTGATATATATTTGGGTTTTGATGCTTGTTGGTCAACCTACCCAATTGCATTCAAAGCTCTTTGTCAAAACCAATCATGATATCTTTGTAAATACTGTAATCCTGAGCATGTACCATGCACAAATAATACATTATTTAATGTATCACTGTTTTATACATTAATAACAGCTGCGCACTGACCATTTTCAAATGATATCACTAGTACATTATAACACTTTTGTATTATCATTTGTGTTGTAAGTTGTAACACATGATTATCATGTTATATTTGCACTTTGTAAATATACTATAATCCTCAACTTTTACTATGAAAAAAAATGTTTACAATCATAATTGCCAGAACAACCTTGAGCAAGTAATAATATAGTGTCAAGTGCAGATATGATTTTTTAATTTTATAACTTGATATAGTCATTCAATCTAAATGTTACATTTCTGTCTCTATAATTACCGACCACATGATATAATTGTTTACTTTGTTGTATTTTGTTTCGGCCGAATCCTGTTTCGGCCCAAACTCTGATAATTCCTGGGGATGATGTTTCACAAAGATTCTAAGTTGAACTTAACTCGAAGTTGGACCTAACTATTATGGAAAGCCATTTGTTGTCTTGGAATACAATATATATTCCAAAACACCAAAGCAAGAATATTAATGTCTGATTTCAGACAAAATTGTATGCATTTTATAAGGACTTTTATATTATTTTTTTCTTCAAATAAACTAACGGTTTTCCATACTTTTCAAGTCCAACTTGAAGTTGAAGTGATCCATTAACTTTGCACAATTTCAACCAAAATCACTTAGAGCTTTCACACTTCTCTTGTACCTTGTTGTTAAGATTATGGTAATAGAAGAATGAAATGGGTTTTGATTTTTCAAATGTCTCCATAATCATGAATTTAAGAGCATCTAAAGACTGTTTTCGACCGTATATCTGAATTCGGATACTCGATTGTCCATAGTATCCGAATTCAGATACTTCACTTTGAACGATCTGGATCAAATCAGATATTGATATTCTGTTTTCACTAGGTAAACTTTATTCTTCTTTTATGAAATTCTTAAGAATCTTACATTAAATTTGGTTTATAATTGAAGTCTCAAACATTATTTTTTTGGGGAAAATATAAAGTTAATGGATCACTTTAAGTTGAACTTAGCATCTTTGTGAACCACCCCTTGATGATACCTGCCTGACAGGGCCACCATGTAAAATAGTTCATGTCTAGCCCTGATGTATCCACACGCAGGGGCGTAGCCTGGTCGGACTAAGGGGGGGGGGGGGGGGGGGGGGGAGGGGCACGCAAATTATTGGGGGCACACCTTATTTATGTTTTTTTTAATGTACCCTTATACTTCCTATTACATGCCCCTGTGTCACTACGCCACTGTCCAAATATATGTTGAAAAATAATTGGTTGGTGTATAATTACTTTTTGGTAACATAATAAAGAATTGATGGATACATTTATAAATGAAAACAAGTCTTTGCTTGCATGTTGAAGTTAATTGTCACCACATGTATATTTGTTTGTACAGATGCAAGTGATTATGTGTATGTATGTGTGAATGTGTGTGTGTGTGTGTGTGGGTGTGTGTGTTTGTGTGTGTGTAGGGTGTTTGTATGTGTGTGTTTATTTGTTTGTTTGACTTTCCGTTTAGTTTTGTTTTATACAAACTTATTTTCACTTTCTCTGCTTTAACAAGCGGGAAAGTGACGTACCTATAATATGGGGGTGTTATGTGGCACCCAACCAGGGGCAAAGCCACTGGAATTTTTTTAAAAATATTTCACAATAATACAGGATTTTGTATACAATTAAATAAACAAACAAAGCACTATATTCATGACAACAAATGTAATATGAAATACACTCAGCAGAACAAACAAATATACATTGTATAATCATACAATCGCCATCATATTGCCTTTATATCTCGAATTTCGACTCGAACCAAACCAAAAAGCAGGGATAGCTGTCAGCTGTATGCTGTAGATCAATCAATAATTTATAAGAGTTGAACAAAAACTACGCCATCTCTCGATGAGCCCTATACACACGCACGTCCAGAGCCTTCGCTTTTGATAGAACAATACCGATGGAACAAAAATTAATGTGCGACTGGCAACGAACTGATATTCAGCAATGTAATATTTTGTATAATAATAATTTCATTTCATTTAATTTTATTCCACATTCTGCATTAATAATGATACTCAACATGATAAATTTGCAACCACAAAGTTATCTAACATAATTATTTATAATTATTTACTTTAAGCCCTCTCATCTCGCCTCCATTCACTATTGTGGTACTTCATTGATCATGCCTCCTTCTATCTCTCTATGACCCACACTCCAACCCCTTGTTCCTTGTTACATAACATCCTCTTTGTGTGTATTTCCTCCAATCCTAGCCTAGTCTAATTGGCCACTCACAGCCTTTTCACTGTTCCATGTCTCCGCCCCCTTTCTTAGTTGTTAACTTATGTGCCTATATGTGTATAATTATTATGTTGTTTTTGTTTGTATAATCGTCACTTTATAGCCTCTGAAGAAGATTCTGCTAGGATCGAAAATTTAGGCCCTATATTGGACTCTCACATAATTATAGATCTATATGGAATGTGTCGTATTAATATGGAATTGGCTCTCAATCGCATTTAAAACTAAATAAAGGAGAAAGGAAAAACAATGGAAACATGCTTAATCCAAATATTTAATAGGCTAAGGTATATGTCTTCTTATCATCTTGTGTTGAGTGTCGCATCGTAGGCTAGCTAAAGGCGAAACTGCAGCCATCGAAAGTTGTTGTGATATCTCTGTTCATGATCATTGGTCCAATAAACACAGTCCTGTGTATAGGCACCTGTTAGTCAAATGGTTACGTTTTAAGTGGCCATATAGATGTTATACACTATATTCAACGCTCATACGTAAATATTATTTTTTACAACGTGCCGAGAATACTATAGTATTCTGATTTTGAGTTCATGCAAATGTGTAATTAGTACCCATAAAATGAATATACATGTAGGCCATACATAATTCACATAATGGTAAGGTCACCCTTACAAGCAGATTGTTTGTGGTGGGAACCGTTAACCATCAGTCCAGTTCAATTCAAATTTGTTCATAACTCAGAATAATTATGTAATTGTCCCCTGCAGTTATTATTATTATTGTTGTTTAAGTCCATACGTATGGGGCCCCTATACAGTGCGAGTTAAAAAAAAAACGAAACCAGACTTTGATAGCTTATAAATCCACAAATCTAAAAGTATATATGTGGATATTGGTATCATGTTAAAGCTTGGGAAATTTCCTTTAAAATGATATATCATACACTCTGATCACTTCACGCTTCACCTAACGCGACCTAGTTATCCAAAGGCATGCAAAAACTACCCGTGTCCAAGTTTGCAGTGTTCTTGTTTTGTGAATGGTTGCATCTGTTGTTTGATTTTCAAAGATAACTTCATCCTGCATGTCCTATTCAGAGGCCCCTGCCTCCAAACAGTGTGGTTGCTGATGTGAGGACAGTGTGTTATCCCCTTCCACCCTGATAAACATGAAAACACTGGCAACCACCTGATATTTTGTTGTGATTCACCAAAGGATATTCTTGAAAT
>JBAMJV010001137.1:0-187500 GCA_037951105.1 Echinarachnius parma | reverse complement strand
TTATGTACTGGCCCTTTTGGGCAAGTAAAATCTTAAATCTGTAACTTTTACTTGCCCAAGGAAAAAATGTACTTGCCTGCTTACTTCTAGATGAGATAACTGCATAACAAATTACATTACTGTAAACGTTGTTAATTTTGCTTGCTTAATATTTTGCGGTCGAGCAAGTGTTCACACGCATTGCAAATCGCGCATTTATATTCGCGGACGCCGATTCAACGCAAAGTCCCCAAACATTACCACGTTAACAGTATACTCTCTTAGTTGTCAGATGATAATTGATGATGATGTTGAATTTGTTGATGATGATGATGATGATGATGATGATGATGATGATGATGATGATGATGATGGTGATGGTGGTGATGGTGATGGTGATGACGATGACGATGACGATGACGATGACGATGACGATGACGATGACGATGGTGGTGGTGGTGGTGGTGATGATGATGATGATAATGATGTTGACACTCATGATCAATAGTCAATACCATTGGTGACTGGTGAGCCCTAATATCGGTTCAATGTGTCACATGTACACCCAAATGGTACAATGAGTCTAGAACGTAGACTACACATGTTTACAAAATTGCAATGGGTGTTGCACATAGACTACATGTGTATACAATGACTGTACATATTTTAATTCCTATTCAATACCTGTGCATTGATGTGTGAGACACTTAATACACACACACACACACACACACTGAGAACTAAAAGGAGGTCAGGTCATTGTGATGTGGGCAGCGCTAAAATACCAGTCCGTGATTGGTCAGTGAATGTGGGCCCACCATCCTAATCCATGAAGCCATTTAGGGTTGTGACATAACATAGTAAACAGAGATAGGACACACCCCTACTATACCTCCAAACCATAACAAACAGAAAACGGGTTGATTGGAGAAAAAGTGAGAAGAAAATCAGCTTGCTGCTTTGTACTTTGAGGGTTGTATTGGAAAAAGAAAATGTCGTCTTACACTTGTAAATGGGAAAAAGGGACATGCCCCCACTACAACTCCATGCCATAACAAACACAAAACAGACGTTCATTGGGGAAATATTGAGAAAAACAGCAGCTAGCTGCTACGGTATGTATTCTATTTCTAAGGGTTGTATTGGAAAAAGAAAATGGCGTCTTACATAACACAGTAAAGGGAAAAGGGGACACGCCTCCACTACTCAGCCAGATCCAAGCCATAACAAACAGAAAAGCAGGTTGATTTGGGAAAAGGGATAGGAAAATAGGTTCAGCTGTACTGTGGTGTGCTAAGAGTTTTATTGGAAAAAAAGAAAATGGCGTCTTTCAGCCATGGTTTTGTTTATTTAGTTTGTTACATAACACAGTAAATGGGATAGGGGGACACACCCCTAACACTCCTCCAAGCTCTCACAAACATACTTTAAAAGGCGAGAATAAGTAGAGTAAAGGGAAGATTGGTGTACATACAAAAGAAAGAGGGAATTAAACTGCGTTGTATACAAAGATTTGCATGTGAAAAGAAAATGGATTTGGACAGCCATTTTGGAACAGAAATAGACATTTGCCTAAAACTAAATGCATGTTGAAACATCCACACACATGCTTCCAGCTATAACAATCACATTCATAACAAACACAATCTGAGTAGGTAGAAACTAAGTGTAGGATGTATAGGAAAAGAACAACGTCTACTATGAACAAATTGAGGGTAGGGGGCACATACGATGTAGCTTTTTTGTTGTGATCAAATCATTTATAAGTCATTTGAATTTATAGAAAAAAAACTCAAATTTGACAATATGAAACAGATGGCAACACTTTTGTAATAAGGTACTGTAAACGTTATTTTCGCGTGATTAATATTTCGCGCTGAGCGACGCAAAAACACATTCGCGGGTTTTTAATTTCGCGGCCGATCATAAGACCCTCATCAAAATTATATTATTAAGTAAATCAAAATTAATAAAATTGCATATTCGCTGGATTTAATGTTCGCGGACACAGACTTCAGCACGAAATCTGCGAAAATTAAAGCACCGCAAATATTACCATGTTTTATCATAAACATGGAACCAGGTCGGGTCAGGAAAGGAGCTACAGGAGCTAGGATAAAAAAGAAATCTATACCATTTCCTCAACACCTTCCAGTAAGTCCCGAATTGTATTCCAAAATGAATATACTTGGGACAGATGAATGATATAATATTGAACAGTTGCCAAGCGAAAACATCAATGAAGAGATCAGAACTAGGTCGGGTCAGAAAAGGGAAAACAGGTGAGCTTCTCAAGTTAGGCTTTTCTCTCTTCAGATTTTCCCTTTTATTATCAATTTGAAGATGTTTTTATTTTTTATCTTGAAACAAATATATATCTAAGAACTCCTGAAACTGTTTTAAGAAGCATGAATATATTACAAACAAAACCTCTTTCTACCAGTCATCTGTTGTAGTTTTGTGATCAAGTGATAATGATTTAGTATACAACATAAGAAAACAATTGATTAATATTTTCCATTACAATAAGTGTCACAACAGATATACATGCATGACTAGTGGCACATTGTTATTGTAACTAATTAATAGGCTTGGGACTTTGTGTTAATAGTTTTTACTATCGTTTTTACAATCTATAGGCCTTGATTTCAAAGGCAAATCTGCATAGAAACTCAGGACTGTTTATTTGCACTAGTTAGAACAAAGGAGATGGTAGATACCAAAATGAGATAATTGTGTTATTAACCCATTGCTTACGGGAACCAGGTGGGCTATGTACAAAGTCTATGGGTATTTCAGAATCTCGTACTGAATGGGTTAACCTACTGCACTAGCGTCATTTCTATCCCTAATACTAACATTATTACAGGGCACATTTGTGATGTCACGTGTACCCAACACACTACTCGGGGTTATTATGTAAGATCAAGGATTTGCTTAGTCTTAGCATTCAGGCACTCTTGACCTATTTTAAAACAAACTTTCACTAATTCACTTGTAAAAGGTGTGTAACAAGGCTTATAGAGAGTTGTTACTAATGTTTCTCTTCTCTTTGATGTGCATAATCATTCTAGGCATTATCAAACTGTTACTGATCGATAGATGAAAAAGTTAATGAAGCGCAAACTCTTAATTACTTGTTTTGTTTTGTCAATAATCGTCCGAGTGGTTACCCACAAAGACTAGCCTTGAGGAATCGGGCCTTGACGAGACGGCTTTGTTTGGGTATTGATCGGTTCTAGGGCTAGACGTCAGACTATTGTGAGCGAACTTTGTGAGAGCACGAGTGCGAATTTCTCTCTCTTCCCGCGTCTTAGACTTCTCCAAAACATAATACCAACTAATCAATACGTGCTTCATTTTCTTGTGAATGAATGAACGCTGTGTAGGAGTACTAGAGACATTTCAGTCAGTTTATTTTTGTGTTACTTCTGTGAAAGCAAGTGAGTATTTTGCTCTTTTTTTTCCAGTGGAACTTTTTTGTGAAACTTTGTGAAATTTCTATGCTTCCAGCCTCTTCAATTTCTTCAAAACATACTGTAACAATATAATCAATAGGTGCTCTTTCTGATAACTTGAATGAATCCAAGCTGTCAGTGTGGTGAAGGAGTACTAGAGACGTTTCACTTCAGTCAGTTAACTTTTGTGTTACTTCTGTGAAAGCAAGTGAGTATTTTGCTACTTTTTTCCAGCGTCTTTGACTTTTTCTGAAACATACACGATCTCATCGATATGTGCTCCGTTTTCTTGTGAGATAAATATTGATCACTCGAATGAATGAGCTCCTACCCACTACTTAATGCCAGTATGAAAGGAAAAGTTGTTTAGAACCATTACTATGCCATAACAAAAGCATGTGACGTCACTACTTCGGTACTCTATGTTTTGAGTGAGTGTAGGAAAAGGGATAACTGCCTGTAACCGACTGGACCCCCTTGGGTCAAAACCATACAAAAAATGATTTTCAGGTATCCGCTGACTGTTTCGAAAGCTGGGCTATATACTTTGACTTATTTATTACACTTGCCTTTATAGCAGATTTAAAGGACCTATAGCGTCTAGATGGCCTAATTTTCACAATTTGGCTCTCTATATGTAATTTTTCCTGAAGAAAAAGAATTTGGCAGTAATTTCTCATGAATTCAATCAATTTTGGGGTAATTAGTAAATATCTAATTGTCCTGGGAACGGCCCTTTTAAATCGCCAAAATGTGACGTCATCTAAAGTACGGACTAATGAACTAAATTCTGTAGATGACGCGTCATGACGTAAGCCAATGAATTGTCAATCATATGTCAATCACGCTGCCGATTCTGGACCCTAAATGTGGGTGGGGTGTAAACTGGCTGCTAAATGAGATTTGGCATCAGAAAATTAGTCCTAAATCACTACTGTGTTTATTTTCATGGATTTTTTTCGGCAGACCTATTTTACAAGTCATCAACTATGGAATAAGTGCCAAAGTACGTTGTATTCTTTAGGTCCTTTAAGCAGTCTTTTACATTTATTTGTTTTTGTTTACAGCAAAGAAGAAATGGTCCTAACTTGTTCCAAATACTATTGAATTAACACAAGCTAGAACTGTGTCCACTAAAACATGCATGAAATTGCTTCCGATTACCAATTTAATGCCATTTCAGCATTATCATATACTTCGTTTGTTTACTTTGAAGCACTTTATATTCATTTCAATAAAGCCAGTATGCAAGTGTAGTTCTATCCTGCATCGTTCTTGTTCGTATCTTTGGTTCCGGACTTCTGGTTAATGATTACAAATTAGCCTACAAACTGAAGCTAGCTAGCTGTTGAAACCAGTTCAAGGAGTTATATCTATGATCTATCTCTACTATTTACATTTAAATTGCAAAAGAAGTGGGATACACATATTTAATATTATGAAATCCTGTTAATATTAATCTCTGACAGAGCAATGTTAGTTTAAACTTTGCTGTAAAATTGTTTTGTTTTTAAACAGATATTAACACTGGCTGTTGGCCAGGTTTTGTCATGTGAATAATTGGTTTTAGTGTGAAGCTGCCAAATGAATGTGATTGACAAACTTTTGCCATAGATTACAGTATGTCAACATATATTTATGAATTATACCCTTTTTGTGCACAAGTGTATACTATGAACCCAAATTGTTACGAGTCCCTATTGTTGATTGGCACTGAAAGAGTTTGGGTCATTATAAAGGCACTGTAATGTTTTGCATTTCGTATCATATTATAAAGTATTAGTTATTACGCCATAAAAAAAACTTGGTCCTGCATCTAGATATATTGTTAAAGAGTTGATAAAAGAAATTGTTTCTGAATAGACCCGGTTGAATACAACTTTATTGACTATGTTTAACATGCATATATATGTGATTTGGTAAAAAGATCAACATAATTCCAAACAGGAATCTTGTGATGAACCAAGCACCCAATTTCTGTTACCGATGTCTACCATGCATATAGCATGTACCGCCCATGCTACAATCTTAGGATCTTTGTTTTACTTGACTTTATCTTCCTGATCCGTTTATCTGTGTTAAAAATAGCTTCTAAATTCCATGAAGCAATAACAATCAGAAAATGTAGAACACACACCCCTTTATTCATTGGCCAAAGGACCCCCATAGTACTGTATTATAATCCTCTAAGTATAACAATGCACCCCCTCCCATCTTTCCTCCCCAATAGCCTGTCAGATGTTATGGTCCAGCTTGTCACATGATTCTGGCATGCTTGCCTAGTGTAGATTGTGCTAGTCTGTGCAAGCAGACCCTGAATTGCGTTTTCATGTCCACTTGGTAAAAATGTATGAACTGACTTTATATTTTCACAAATTGGTATCAAATTCAGAGTATTCAGAGTAATGTAGCATTTATGTTATAAATACAAAATGCAAAATTTATATTTTCATGTTTTGTATTGTGATAGGCAACATGACAAATTATAAATTAATTGTGTTGATCGAATGATAACAAGTGATTGAGTCTGACCTTGTAGACTAGTGAGAGGAAGCGAGCCATAGTGGGATCAGCTGATATGCAGATATGGCACCATGCATGCTAGAGTAAACACTAATAGCATTAGCAAGTTGCATTGGCCGTGGCTCGCACACAATTACAATACAACTTGTTCAGTTAGCTTGACGAGTGCAAGTGGGGCAAATTGTAATGAACTTGCTCGATTGTAACTGTATATTCTAGTACTACTACTACCGATTGGGAAGTGGTATTCCAGTGTGATAAATTACGGCACAGGAAGCCGGTCGATTCATTCAGAGGAAATTAAACTCGCATCACTCAATGTAGCCGCAGATCGCAGAGAACTGGATGTTTTTAGAGTAATAGTATTTGATATAATTCGCAGCCGCTGTGTTATTTGTTTTGCTGTGCTGCTTGTAATACTACTTCAATTTAGTCAGTGTGTGGCTGTCGCCTTATTCATCGCAATTTCAGAGTTGAATGGTGAGAACATTTCATTAACATTTTGTTTAAAGGGTACCACCAGTGGCACCACCCAAAAATAATATTCTTTAAAATGAAAGTAAAATTTTGAGTATTTTGAGTGGAATGGATTCCACTAAAAAGTGCAGAAAAATAGGTTTTCAAAAAAAAAGTATGTAATTGGAAAACGTATCACCAGTCTAAAGCATGCGTTATGGGTCTGCATTGTACAAAGACTACCTTTGTCTTGAGCGAACTAATCGTCCGGGATTCTATTGTCTCCAAACGTACGCGTAAATAGAATTGGCGCACTCGCAAATGTTTGGCGCGTACGGAACCATGAAGTAATAATGCCTGGTTCCGTAAGTGGTGGAAATGAATTGCTTTGTTTATGAATTACACAACTCTTTGCAAAATGTTGGGTATCTATTTGATATCACAAAACGGTACCAAAACATATAATAATGTGTTGTTCTTTGCCTGGTGGTCCCCTTTAATCAGTGCTGAGAAAATATTATGAAAATTGAAATGAATAATTATTATCATAAATTCATAACTTCATAACCATATTATCTGTATGTCTGTATTCAGTGTATTGATATTAATTGATTAGGATTATTCACAGGCTATTTGTAATTGTACAATGTACATGTTGAAATAAATATGTTGATTTTAAATTCTACATTATGGTGCAATAGATTGTGTACTATGCTCATGTGACTACCGTATTTGTCGGTGTATTAACCGCTCCGGTGTATTAACCGCACCCCCTAAAAAATTAAAAAAAAAAAAAAAAAAGTGAGGTTAAAAAAGTGAGGTTAATACGGTCGTGTATTAACCGCACCCCCTTTTTTTTCTTTTTTTTTGTTGAAAAAAGGTGCGGTTAATATACCAGCAAATACGGTAACTAATGCCTCACTGCGAAAAAAAAATCTTCATGTTTGTGTATCTAGACTCTTTTGTTGTGGTTTCAACTGGCATACCATGGACAGTCCATGTATGTTGCCTGGTCATGTGATATTATAACATAAAGGTGCGCATTCTTGGAAGCATTCCAACTCCATGCATTTTCAGGTATTTGCACAGGTCTATTTGAACTTCACACTCCCAGTAAGTCACAGACTCCCAGTGCACTACTGTCTTATGTTTGCATTGCTCTTGGAAGAAATTGTGAGTGTCGTATTTTGAATTTCACCAACTCTGTGCATTGTCACTGTCGGGTATTCGCACCTATTTGAACTTCACACTCGCAGTGCGCTGCTGCTTGTTTGCGTTGCCGGTGGAAGAAATTGTGAGCGTCGTATTTTGAATTTTGAATTTTAGTTCTCTCTTATTTTCCCTGGGGATGGAGATATACCAGCACATTTTTTCTTCTTCCGTGTAAAGTGCAGACTTCATGACCCATGATTAACGCACTGCTGCTGTGTGGTGCACATACAGTCGACGATGAACGCACACAGAGTCAAACAAAACAAACATTTCAGCGGAACCAATCGTGCCTGTCCTGAAGGCATTTGCATATTTGGACGTGTTTGAACCTTGGAGTTGGTAGAAGGTTCATTTTGTGACAAATTACATTTGCTGACATACTGTACCCTCAAAAATTACTCATTTTCATTTTTGTTCTCAGCAGGCCTAAACATGGTTGGTAACATCTGGCCTCTGGGCTCTTTTGCAGTTCTAAAGAGATACAATCGATTGTAAGTTACAATTAGATGTAAGTCAGATCATGTGTTCTAAATGCGCAAATCTGATTGGTCGAAAGACTAACATTTTCTGACTTACAATCCATTGTATCTCTTTCTGCAATGGGGCCCAGATCAAGGAGGCATTTCTTCTGACATTATAAATGCTTTGAAAAGGTGTACACTATTATGCCCTTTTCAGTGAAAAAAATACATGGGGGCTCGGGGCGAATTTGCCCCCGAAATGGCAAAAAGAGCCCCCAAAAGTCATAAAAGAGCCCCCTAAATTTCAGTTCAATGCAAAACAAATTTCAGAGTGTTATTTTCCGGCAAGCAAGTTTGAAAAGTAGCCCCCCGAAAAATAAATATTAATTTTTTCCCTGGCCCTTTTGGCTGGGGTCCAAGCCTATGCACTGTCAGGCATTTGCTTGCATCGTTCAGAGAGATGGGAGCTCCCATCTCTCTGTATCGTGTATACTCCAATCTATTTGAACCATGGAGTTCCCTGCTGCTAGGATGCGTGGGTGTATGTATGCCTCCTCTTTAATTTGGGATCCTCTCTGGTGCATCCAAATTCAAATTGTGTTTTAAAGCCCCATTCAGGCCTATGCTCGGTCATGATATGTTGTGGTCACCTCTGGTACTTGTGTGTGAGGAGGGTGTTGGTAGGGCTATATAGTGGGGCTGTGGGCACTCTCTCAAATCACATTTATAGAGCTGTTGTTGCTTTTAATGTTTATAATTTATATGTATGCATGGTAGGTTTATTTCCTTGCCTATGATCCATCAAATATCACTTTGTTATAATAGCCCTATTCATTTCACGTTTGTACGATTTGTATTCAAGTTTATGGAAATAAATGAAATATTTTCAGCTTTGTGCTCTTAGAATGTTGTGGTCACCTCAGCTCAGGGCTGTGTGTGGGAGGAGGGTATTGAATTGTAGATAACGATATCTTTCTGTACAATTACTGTACAAATTGGAGGATGGTGTACATTTTTGTTACTTCTGTGTTGAAATTAGGGCATCTCTCTTTGCCATGTGATGTCTATGAATTGAAATAACAGCGTCCACAACACATTCAGTCTTGTACACCCTAACATATGTGCTGGCATTTTCCATGTTGGTACATGTACTTAGTTACATAAACAATACTAGGTGAGAACACATGCTTCCTAAATAGGATAACAGTTTCTGTACCTTACTGTAAGGTGCGCAACTGTGCATTGTTGGGGTTGGATAAGATCCAAGTGCCTGAACTGTGAGGTATTCATAGACTTGAACCTGTCTGAACTTCCCTCGCTCCCCTGTCTGCTGGTCTGGTACGTGGGAGGTTGGGTTATTGTGCACATCTCCTTTCCGTTCAGGGGAAAACAACAAAAAAATTATTTTTCAGGGGCTACTGTTCAAGCTTGCCTGCATGAAAACTTTTAATGAACTCTATGCAAATTTATGTGGGCTCTTTTTGCACCTCGGGGCTATTCACCCTGAGCCCCCATATATTGTTTTCACTGTTTCCGTTGAATCTTCTCTCTGGGGTATTGTCATCAAAAAGGGGGGGGGGGGGCATTGAAAGGGGAGGGGAAGTGTAGTCTTGGAACTTTTCAAAGTTTTCTCAGTTCTGCTTTGATGTGTCTGATGCAGGAAAGTTAATATATGTATATTTGTTGTGTACTTCCTTTAAACAAAAATATACTGCATCTCTCTTCATCCCTATGGGATTTTGTCTGTGGGGGGGGGGGGGGGGGGGGGGGCTGTAACAAAGGTTGGGTTAGAACTTGGAAGGAATATGGCATTGGAATTTTAAAAACTCTATTCAGCCTCACACTCTGCCATGATGAATGGGAAGGTGAACTTAATATTTCATTATGCATCTCATTTATCTCTTCCTCCCATCTCCCAAGTGATATTGTGCAGAAAATGAAAAGTACTAAATGGTGGTGGTATTGGTGTGTGGTGGGGGGGGGGGGGGTGGGGGGGGGGGTGATGCTAGCTGTGATGGGGTCATTTGCACTATTTGGATAATTATAACCTCTGAAGTGTGCTTCTCTGATGCACAGGAGAATTAATGCTGTTTACTCCATCTTTTGAACATCTCTCTCATTCTTTCTTTGAGTTTAAAAAACAAAAAAGAAAATGAGATGCACTAAAATTGTGGTAGAGTGGGGGGGGGGGGGGGGGGGGGGAGGTTGGTCGATAGGAGTGGTAAATTTGCACACTGATTTTCGGGGGGGGGGGGTTTGGAGGCCACTTTACTATTAAACCTCCCAGGGTGTTTCTCAGAGTCAGACACAAGAGAGAATTAATATTGTTTACTTCCATCTTTTGAATATATTAAAATGATGGATATATCCATCATTCCGTGAAGTGTTTACTTGGAAGGGGAATATGAATCTACAAATTTAAACCTCGATCCCCATGTGGGGATATTTTGATGGGTTATAGCAACGCTCGAAATTAACTTTTTTTGCTGGTGGCCCGGTCGGGGCCAGTAAAAATAGTATTTTTTCAAATTTTGGTGGCCCGAAACCAGAATCTGCTGGCCCGAATAAATAAAGAAGAACAAAGACTAGTTTAATGAAGTTTGTCTAGAGACTAGAGACAGAAGTTGAGTCTTAGTCATTATTAGGTGAATTATTGAAAATGTCATACTTAAAATCACAATCTATAACTGCAGAAATAAAAACCCAACATTGAATCAGTTCATTCTCATCTTGGAGGACACCAAATTATGAAATCAAGGGAGTTTCCATGTTCGTTTTTGTCAACTTTTGAAACTTCAATATCACTTAACCAAAAAACACATGTATGGGACTGGGCTTTAAAAATCGGCAAAATAATTCATAATTGGCAAGCATTATCAATTTGTCAAGACAATATTAGATGAGTAAGCACAACATTCATACCTTTTTATGATGATTCCTTCATAATATCTGTAAAAAATGGACTATTATTATGGTCTGAAAAAATAATTATAACCCCGATTCTTGCAGAAAAAAAATTTGCACACAAAAACTATCGCGAGCACAACATGCATAATTTTAAATAAGGGCTGAGATGGGGGAAAGAGAGAGGGGGAGAGAGAGCTAGAGAGAGTTGCGTCTTTTTATTTTGCATGCGCTTTGCGCGATTTCATTGATTTACGATCGCTCTCCTCTTCTCTTTTTGAATCACAAATCAAGAGTTGTTTGTGAGGTAACAAATTTGCAAATAATTCACTTGATTGTCTGCACAATGGTTTCAACATTTGTGTGGCCCGATCGGGCCAACAAACATTGGTTAAAATGATTTTTTTTACTGGCCCGACAGCAATTTTCTTTAGTGGCCCCGGGCCATCGCGGCCTGTGCTAATTTCGAGCGTTGGTTATAGGTTATTATGAATTTCCCCTCTTTTCCCTCCTCTGTCTTTATTATAGGAGGTGAGGAAAGGTGTATTGTGTCTGTGTGTGTGGGACAAGAGGTACACTTGCACAATTTGATGGTACAGTATAAGAACCTCACTGTGTGCTTATTAAATTTGTTGACTATGTACATGTACATCTTTTGAATATCTCTCCAAACATGCCTAAAGTAACCTCCCAGTGTGTGAAATATTTTGATGCGTGGGAGTGTTTGTCCACACTGAATAATTCTCCTCTTTTATTCATCTTTTGATACGAACTATGGGAAGGGCATTTGGCCTGATGCCAAACTGGTGATGGCAAACAGTGTGCGTAATATCACCAAGGCCAATGTGAATTTACTATATAGTGTTTGGCAGTTTATCAGTGGTGAATAATAAATTTGATATGGCCATTAAGATGATCATCTGTAGCCTAAAGCTTACTGATTTCAGTTAATTATGCAACAAAATGGAACAAAAATGTAAAATGCAGTAACGAAAGGGCAACAACAACTTGCAGATTATTATTATTCATGGTTTTTATTGTAAACACATATAATGGCAGCAAACAAGCTGAATTGCACATATGTTTTTACATTAAAATAATGTATACAAACAATACACAATGAAAAAAATCTACATTAACCCCTTGACTACTGGGACCGGGTGGGTTGTGTACAAAGTCTATGGAGATTTCAGAATCTCGAAGGGAAGGGGTTAATTGAATCAAGGGACATGTTCGTAATCAAACAAATAATGTCAAGGTCAGCACTCCTTGCGCCTCGCTATTCTGTATTCGCTCTTCCATCTTTTCATCTTTCTCACCTAATTTAATTCTATGGCATTAGGCATTTAGGGGAGAAAACAAATCAAATTTGAAGCCTGCATTGCATGTTGGCATTTAACAAGCAATTTGGAAATGTTTTGTTTTGAAAGCTGATGATTGTTTTGGGGGATGCTCTTTAAACATTCAGAGTCAAATACAAAATATTTGTTTGGTGTTTAGGTGTTAGTAATTTTTGAATGCCCTTAAATGCTTCATCATAATAAACATGTGTTATTAAAATGTGCTTGTCTTATAAATGCATGATGTGATGTTTCTAAATTGCTAAATAAGTCCAGAAATCATTGATTAATGATGGATCTTCAATGATAGCCCATTCACCTTGAAGCGATGTTGTAGCAATACTGGAAACTTAAATTTGATTTGAGATATAATTAATCAGAAAATTGATAAATACATTTACTGCGAATGTGCTTGCACATATTTTCAGTGTGGTGCCTGTCCTATCCATGGCATGGTGTGGCTATTAACTGTTGTTGATCAGTCAGGAAATCATTTATTAGTGGTGGGCGCGATTGAGAGCGCATTCACCTTGTTGCGTCTGTGGCGATTGCTATTTTGGTGAACTAATGCTTCAAGGTGGACAATTAAATGACGAATGAGGGAATTAATAATTATGATAGAAAGTGGGGTGGTGTGAAAGAGCAATTTTTATATGGTACAAACTACAAACCCGAACTACATGTGTTCACTCAGTTTTCGAAGCAGGCGCAGAGTTGCAAGCACTTTTCGAGATTAGCCTTTCCTTTAATAGAAACTTTCATATGAAGGCTGTATGTGACCTGTGAGAAGTGACTTGATGTGCCCCAGCAAATACAACACATTTCAGCTCTTCATGTATTCCTGTGTGATAAACATCTGGGAAATCAAAACTAAATGTAATATTTTTCTTTTGCATTTGACATTCTTTATATGAAAATGTTTTGAACTAAAGAATGTTAATTTTGTTCTTCTTTTCTTCTCATTGAAGGTTATGATGCAGAAATATGAAGGCGTAAGCAGCCTCTGAGAACTCTTCGGTAGGGTGTTGATAAACTCTCGCCACCATGAATTACGTGGGTCGGTTCTTCTCGAGCGTGAAGACGTTCTACAGCGAGATCAACCCAGCAACGCTGACCGGGGCTATCGACGTCATCGTCGTCCAGCAGCCCGATGGCTCGGTGGTCTGTTCGCCGTTTCACGTTCGCTTCGGCAAGATGGGGGTGCTACGAAGCAGGGAAAAGATTGTAAGTTGTATCCCCTTTCCATCAACTCAAGGTTCTGAAATCTCCATAGACTTTGTACATACTCACCAGGTTTCTGTGAATAATGGGTTAAATGAATCAAGATAATTGTATTACTTGTGTATCAATTGATAGTAATTTTTTGTAAGTGCTGGTTACAATCAGTAAATGATGTCATTTTTTTGAATATTCTGTAGAATGATCAATGTTGTAGTCTGGCACCTGATTACAAAAAGATACTCTTTATTTGGATTGTTTTACTTCAAAAGTTACTAGATCATTATAAAGATAAAATGGTTTCATTCTCATAATGAAATTTTGATCAACTTTTATAACAATACTTGATTTAGTTAAAATGAACACAATTAAAATAATGAAATTTTGATCCACTTTTATAACACTATTTGATTTAATTAAAATGAACACACTTACTTTTATGCATTTGAATACCTCATACATACATATTTAAAACATTGCATTGATACATACTATTTGGATTGTCTTGCTAACAGGTTGACATACAGATCAATGGAGAGCCAGTGGATCTCTTCATGAAGCTGGGAGAAAACGGAGAGGCCTTCTTTGTGGAGGAGCTCGAAGAAGAAGTAAGAATTTCTTAGTACTTGTTTCTATATAATTGTGTACTAGTCCAAATATTATTAGAGGGTTGAATTTAACCCTAGTTTATTATAGTCCATGGATTAAACTTTATAAGTGTAATCCAGGGTTTACATTAAGCACATTGGCTTAAATAACTCATGCCAAATGCCATGTTTAAAGCTAAGATTTCTTTTATCTTGCTGTTGAGAATTTAGGCAGCCAAGGTCAGTTCTGATGCAGGTCAAATTAAAAGCCCTTCAAAATACACAAATCTATAAATAACTTATGGGGATGCTGATGGATATTTTGTTAAGGGATATTTCAAAACCATCTGTTAATATCGGGATTACATTATAATGACTTTCTGGTTCTCAAATTATGAGATGGAGTGAGCCATGTGGTCCATGAGCCATGCAACCAATGGACCATACAATCACGGAAACTTGGACCATCAACCCCTGCAATAAATTGCCCATTTGATGCTAAAGTAATTGTTGAATAACATCTCATTGGTAGGACCAAGGTGCGCCATTTTCATTGTGGTGAGCCATATGGTCAATAACTGATAGGACCGATGGCCCATAACTGATAGGACCGATGGCCCATAACTGATAGGACCGATGGCCCATAACTGATAGGACCCAACCAATGACCCATAGAGTCTATAATCAGGAAGTTCCAATCCAAAGCACAAATTATCCAGTGGATAAAGGAACAAGAGCTAGGATTTGGGGAAAGAGAGAAGTACTGTAATAGTAAAGTAACCTTTCTTTGTGTAAATTATATATAGTTCATACATCCCTTCTTAGAAGTTAGAACCACTAAAGTAACATTTAGTTTACAATTACTTTGTTGACTCTTCTGACCAGTCCAAGGTAGTTACTTTATTGATATGACCAATGACCCTTAGCTTCTGTATGGTCAAGCAATTCAGAATGAACAAGCAGAGAAATAACTTTCTTATGACCATTGACCCATGGCTTCTTAGAAGAACCATTGTGTTGTGATCTATAGGATATAAGTTACCGTTGAGTAATGATGCTGTTGGGCTCTTTTGACCAACCCAAGGTTCTACTTTAGTGATAGGACCACTGACCTGTTGGAGCAATGATCCGTAGCTTCTGTATGGTCAAAGAATTAAGAAGTAACAACTCATATTGATTAGTTGTGATGAAAGAACTCTTCGGAAATCCACTTTATTAAGCTTCTTAGAACCACAGAGTCATGATCTTTTGGATAATAGAACTGTAAAGGGATCACTGTCAACTCTTTCTACCATGGTTCATGGTTGTTGGTTGTGTGATAGTGTGAATGGTCAATGACCAGTAATACCAATGACCCATACCTTCTGTACGATCGAAGAATTAAGAACTAACAACCCAAAGGATTAATGACATATGAGTGACCGAGATGGAACAACTGAACAAGTAAAGTAAGGTTATTTCAGTGTATGATATGCTGAATGACCTATACCTTTGTAGAACTATTGACTAGTGGATTGCAGAATTAACCCCTTGACTAAGGGAACCTGGTGGGTTGTGTACAAAGTCTATGGAGATTTCAGAATCTCAAAGGGAATGGGTTAATAAATAAACTGTTGTGCAACAACATATCAAGCTTGTTATTTCGGTCCTATTTTGCAATGTAGTCTCGATATAAACAGGCCTATTAGTAATCCCTGTCTACGTGTCCGTGAAAATAAAAGAAAACAAAAGCGCCGTTATTACTTGTCATTTCCTGGCGGGGAATACTACATGTCAAAATTAGTTTGTAAGCCTTGTTACAGTGACCTTGTACAACCACAACCATCATGTGATGCTATACATGCTAATGTCACTTTTTATTTGATAAACATTCTTATTCCTAAGTTATTTCATTACATTGAAATATGTTATGAGCCTACTGAGAGATTTAATTCAAAATTTTGTTTGTACATTCAGTATTATTATTTGTATCACCACATTTCTGTTCTACACAAACAACTTTTGATTAGTTGAAGCCAAAAGGTTTAAAATTCTGATAAATGTTACACAAAATGTTTTTTAAAAACATAATCATTAAAATCCAAACTGAAAGGAGTCGATCATCATGGTGAAATAGTACGAATAGAAATGCATTGAACCATGGCAATTTAACAAATTAAAATGGTTAACTTTTATATGGGAGACTAAAGGGTTCTAAGGCTAATGGGGTTAATAGGACATAGGATATGACTCTATGGTGGTTAGTAATTGAAAAGGTAATTTAAAGCCACAGCCCCTCAAATTAACAATGGCAGGCCTGAATTATCTTTCCTGTTTGTTTGGGAACTTTGATTACGTCCCGTTATAAATTAAGAACTTATTAATTTTAAGACTTCAAAGCTTAGTTAAATAGTTAATCATTCAGTTCAGGACTAGAGTCGAATATACACGGGCCATGATCTATGGAGAATGAATAGTAAAAATACTCAAATTAAACAGGTAAATATTATGAAATGAACACAAAACCCATTCAAAAATGGTCCTGAAAATACTTGGTTCTATAGAGGAATTATGTTATACCCAAACATCAAACAGTTTAGAGCAGGTAAATGTGCATGACACTGCAATGTTTTAGTATGCAATGGGTTAAAAGCCCCATTATGCCTGAGGATATGTATGCATATTACGAATTTAATGGCTTTTAAATGGCATGGAACTTGAGGGATTAAGTGGCAAAGTAATAGGGTTTAGCGGGCAAATGAGCATGGTTTAGTGTTCAATTAACCTTGTATGTTGCCATGGTTATTTGTTAATGGCATTTATGCTCACAAGTGGGATACTTTATAAACTTATAAAGGTTGAACTTGTAGTATAAAACATTAAGCATCCCTGGTTTAGTGTTCAATTAACCTTCAACGTTGCCATGGTTATTAGTTAATGGCAATTAAATCCCTGAAGTTTGCTTGTAGCAAACTTATAAGCCTCCATCGTTGAGTGTTAAATTAATCCATTAGGTTTCCATAGTTACTGGTATAGTTACTAGTAATGGCATATATGCTAGTTAGTTGGATACATTATAAATTGTAAAAAAGTTGGGGTTATAGTTCATATAAATGCCCAGAGTTTTCGTCGCAACAAAGAACAAAACTAACAACAATTCTAGCCAAATAAATATTGCCTTCATATTTTTGTCTTCTGAAATCGTGTCGATAAAGACAATAATACATAGTGTACGCCTACGGTGGACTGAAATGAACTGTTCTCCTCATTTTTGTATGAATCATAACAGAACAAAGAAAACATATAATGACTTTATCACATTGATTGACTGATGTCTTGTTCAGCCATACTTGTCAAATACATTACAGCAACCCACAGTGTTCTACTTCTTGTGAGT
Organism: Echinarachnius parma; assembly: GCA_037951105.1. Classification (NCBI taxonomy): domain Eukaryota; kingdom Metazoa; phylum Echinodermata; class Echinoidea; order Clypeasteroida; family Echinarachniidae; genus Echinarachnius; species Echinarachnius parma. Next base: position 169,986 of record JBAMJV010001137.1, on the reverse strand, counting down.
ATCAAACATGTAAAACACATTTGTGCAGGGACCTTAAAGGGTACCACCACCCAAAAATAATATTCTTATACATGTAAATGAAAGGTAACATCTTTAGTAGTCCATTCCATCAAAAAGTTAACAAAATATGTTTTCAGAAAAAAAAAATATATAATTGGAAAACGCATCACCATTCTAAAGCATGCGTTCATGGGTCTGCATACACTACGAAGACTACTTTGTCCAGAGCGAACGAATCGCCCGGGATTCTATTGTCTCCAAACGTACGCTTGAATAGCATTGGCGCACTCATAAATGTTTGGCCCGTACGGAACCAGGAAGTAATAGTGGTTCCGTAAGTGATGGTAATTAATTGCTTTGTTAATAAATTACACAACCCTTTGCAAAATGTTGGGTATATATTTTATATCACAAAATGGTACCGAAACATACAATTATGTGTTGTTCTATGCCTGGTGGTCCCCTTTAATATTGATCAGCTGTAGCGGAGAGGTGCTGTGCATGCTCACAATAAATGGAAGTAACACATTATGCATTGTAGATTGATTGGTTATTCTTATAGCAGAACAGAAGACAACTTGACCAAATTTCATTGGAAATTATTTTTAAAAACATTAAATATATTAAAAACACTTGAACTTGACAAATATTTTGTAAGGTACATTGAAAACAGTAAAGAACTCTTCCCATATTATATGAGCAGTGCTCATGTTATAAACACTTGAACAGATAAGTCGAGGGGAGGTTGTGTGCTCTAATGAGTGTAACATGAGCATTGTACTGGGTTCGATTCATTCTATGTACCTTTAGCCTGTAAAAATTATCTTAAAACCTGCAAATGTTAACAACTTGATTAGCTTATTTCTCTTTCCAGACATGTCTGATGACTTGTGCAGCTTCAGATTATACTTGTCATGAAAATAGAAGAACTATAGATGCAAAAAATAAATGTTGTGCCTTAAAACTATCCCATGCCCTATCAACACTTGAACAGATAAAGTTGATGGGAGCTTGCATACTGTAAACGTCGTTATTTTCGCGCGATTAATATTTCGTGCTGAACCACACAAAAAGACATTCGCGCCTTTTTAATTTCGCGGCCAAACAAGTGTTCACACGCATTGCAAATTGCGCATTTATATATTCGCGGGTTTTAATATTCGCAGACGCTGACTTGAGCGCGAAATCCGCGAACATTACCACGTTTACAGTACTCTAATGAGTGTAACATAAATGGAGTTCTGGGATAGTTTTATTGAAAAAAAATGTCTTCAAATGTGCAAATGTTAGCAACTTTAGCTTATTACTCTTTCCAGACATGTATGATGTCCAGCTTCAGATTATACTTGGCATAATAAGGACAATCTAGTAACAAAATAAATGTGTCCGCATCCTGTGCAAGTTTTTAAGGTGCATGTGATGAACATTTGAGCAGCTTATCTCAAGGGAGCTTGCATGATCTAATAATAATTTTAAAGGAAGTTGTGCAGAGTTGTACAGTTACCTGAGGACTATAGTTTATTATTGGAAATGTTATAAGTCAATTTCTTTGTGATGTCACAATAGGCACCATAATAAAAATAAAACCTAAAAATTATTATAGTTTTGTACATTCAGTAGCTCTTTCCAAAGTGATATATGGGATGAACACAGGGTGGAGAGCTTTCATGCTCTAACGATAGTTAAGATTACATGAGCCAAATGCAGTAATTATCAATTTCCAGCTAGCGAAGGGGATTCTAAATTTAGAAAATGTTATTCAACATTAATCAATTACATTAAGTTGAGTTTTCTGCCAAAAATCTTACCCAGAATTATAAATTTCCAGCTAGCGAAACGGATTCTAAAATTAGAAAATGTTATTAATCATCGCATCATCACATTTGGTTGAGTTTTCTGCTAAAAAGTCTTACTCAAACTAAATACATTTCCAGCTAGCAAAAGGGATTCTAAAATTAAACAATTTTAAACAACAGTAATCACTACATTTATTTTGAGTTTTCTGTCCAAAGTCATGTCTTACTCAGACTTGCATTAAAAAATATAATCTGTGCAAAAAACGACAACAAAAAGAGAACACACTATCCGATGCTATACTGCCATAATCTGACAAAAGGAAGCAAGTTCTGACAATTGGTAGTTTTCTTGTAAATGAGGATTTTTAATGATGATATTTGTGCAGTTACTTCCTTTTGACCTATTAATTTCTCATAAATGGATTGTAAGGTGACTTTAATTTGTTCACCATTGTGTAGAGCATATATCTCAATTACCCCAAAACAAGTAAAAAGACTATCCATAAAATTGTCAGTTGCTTCCTTTTGTCAGATTACGGCAGTATATATGAGTGCTGTGCATGCTCTAATGACAGTAACATGATCAGTGTGCAGGGATTGTGTGTTCCAAGTTCCCTGCTAGAAAAGGTCAAATAACAAATCTAGGGCTCTTGACACCATTAAAGGCCCTAGTCAAATTATGCTGGAAACCGTGCAGTACTTTGTAAAGCTTGCTTCAGTCTGTGGAGTTCATCGTACATGCTCTTAATTAACATCCATGAAAAACCTCTATTTGAAATAGGAAATTAATTATATTTTACCATGATAGTTATTGATTTATTTGTTCAATTTATAGTATAAAACTTAGGAACCGTACAAAGGTAAACTTGCTAAACAATAACAACGACAACAACAAAATAACTTACTTATAGTAACAAACAACCCCCGACCCCCCCCCCCCCCCCCCCCCCCTAAAAAAAAGTGATGAATTCAAATAAAAAATAAAAATGGACAAACAAACATTGGGTTGTCTGTACTTCTCAGTAGACTTCCTACTTGGAACTACAGTGTGACTGACTGATGTGACATATAATTGTACCTGATGTGACATATAACTGTTACTGCTGTGACATATGGCAGTCACGGACATACATGGACAGCTGGCAATAGATCTTCTACCGGTATAATTACTGTGATTATAAAGTCATTGCATACCATGGATGCCATCCTTGACAGGTCTGGTGTCACGGGATAGAGACATTTGATGGTCGGGGAAACAGGGCACCCGGCCCTGAAGATCTAGCTCCTACTAGCGATTTTGTGTGGGCAGGTTGAAGGAGGAGGTCAGTTTTGCTCTGGTCTAAATCAAACCATGTTTGAATAATATTGTGTCAGTTTGTGGAGGTGGGTCAAGGGGTAGGGCAAGTGGTGGGGATGGGGGTGGGGCTATTTACCCTTGAAGAAAACTAGGTCAAACCCATCCAACCATTGATTGGAGACAGATGTAGATCTATGTATGCGATAGTTTGGAAATGGCTTACTCTAAAATATCAATAATCTAGACCATATTTATAGCATAGATCTATCAGTTTGCGTGGGTGGCGTTTTGGGATGGGGTGGTCTAGCCAAGAAAACGAGGTCAAAACATATCCAACCATCAATAGGAGAAAGCATCTAGTGGGTTTGTGTGGTGGGACAGGGGTTTGGGGTCACATGACTGTACTCTAAAGATCTAGACCATCAACATTTTTGTGTGGGTGGGACTGAGGAATGGGAAGTAGGAGCTCTTATCCCAGAGCATTACCCCAGAAAAACCAGGCCATAACCCACCTAAAAATTGATTGGAGACAACCGATGTACAGACATGATGGTTTTTAAATGGTGTACTTACATGTACTGTAGGAGATATTTTGTAGACCATGATCATCTAGTGAGTTTGTGTGGGTGGGAACTGGGGGAGGGGGGGGGGGGGGGGGGGGGTCTGGACACTGATCTAGTTTATTACAATTTAAAGCCCCTTTCTCCTCCAACACCACATACATAAATGATGATAATTAGCCTCTTAAACTGCCATAAAGATGCTCTGAAATATGTAAAACACTTGTAAAACAAATTCAAGAAAGCTTTTAAGGATTAAACATATTTTATATGAAAGCTTCTACATAAGATCTGCAGAAATAAAATCTAGCTTGAGCATTTGAACCTCGCAGGATCTTCATCATAGGCGAATTGTTGAATGTTTGATAAAGGTTTCTTTGAATCTTAACTAATTTTTAATAAATTTTAATTTATTTTCTTCTTGTTTCATTACAGGACATTGTTCCAGACTATCTTGCAACATCCCCCATCCCAACCAGCAGCGCCCTCTTTGATGAGGGGATGAAAGAACTCCACAGCCTGAGGTCAGGGCACTCTCGCTCCGAGACGGAGAGCAGCCGTGACTCTGAGATTGGCACAACAAAGACCATCAGCTCAAGCAGTCTCAGAGGACCCAGTGAGAGGCAAGATGCTGTCAGTGGTGGGGTTGACATGCGCTCGGTCGAGGAGAAACTCACGGACATCACGCTTGAAAACGAGAAGGCGGGAAGCGCGGAGGACGCTGATAAAACCAAAGACGTAGTCGTCAGACCCAAAGAAAAGAAGCTGACCAAGACAAAGAACTTGGGGAAAACCCTGCAGGATGTTGAAGCTGGTTCGAGTCAGGAGGAGGAATCAGCGCTAAAGGCAGAGATGGCGCGACGGAGCCTCGGCTCCAGTCCGTCTCGGGAGCATCAGGAGGATAGAGTTACCATGGAAACAGAGACAAAGGTCCCCATCACTAGTGGGGGCGGTAGCGGTAGCTCGAGGAGTCGCGTTCGCGCCAAGCGGCGGAGGAAAAAGAGTGGAAAGGTTAACGCTCCAGTAGTCAAGGCAGCGGAAAGCTCGCAGGTGCAGAACGTCCGGCGGCCGACCACCCTCTCGGAATCGAGCACGTCCTCATCGCAGCACTCCGAGGAAGAGGAGATGGAGGGCATCTTCCCCATCGATGACGTGGTGGATGAGGAGGAGGTTGATGACGAGGCGTTGCTGCCGGTCGGTATGGTGGTGTCGGAGACGGTGGTGTCGCACGAGGAGTGGAGTAGCATCAATAACAAACCAACTCAGAGGTCTTTCCATGTTTTCTCAGATGGTGACTACACACCATTAGTCAGGTAATTTTAAACCAATATTTTGTGAACAGTTCAGACATCTGAAATCATAACATCGCTCATAAGATCCAAATGGATAGTTTAATCCATTGAGAAAGATGTATGGAAATTAGGAGAAAAGTAGGAGATGGTCATCAAAATGCAATTTGCTGATTATAACAATGTAAGACGTGCTGACAAGCTGTAGGAGCTAATAGAGATAGTTGCAGTCTCTAGTAATTCAGTCTGCCAATGGTCCTGTTAGCCATTGTTTGAAGCTTTTTTTTATGAAACAAATCTCATGTTTTTCATCTGTAGTTTAAAGGGATAGTTGAGTTCTGGTAAGGAGAGTACAGTTTTAGTGAAACTGAATTTTAGTAACCAAAACCTGCATCATTACATTACAAACTAATAGTTATAACTAGAAAGGAACACAAAATTACAAATGACGTAGTAAAGATCATGTTATCATTCAAAAAGAGCCGTTAAAACGTAAGAGGGCGCTCTCTAAACACTCATCGGTTTTAACCATTTTGAATAAAATATTGTGCATGTGATGCTTTGTTGAAATAGTGATTAGATAGAGAAATAACCAACAACTATTTAAATACCTATTTTGTAACTTTTTGAAAAGAGGAAGCATTTTTTTGAATTTTTAACGGCTGGTTCAAAATTCTCTAATAAACCCGGGCCCCGGGTTTATTACAAATTGTTATATTTATGGATATTTCAGCCGTTTCTGAACCGATTTTGATCAAACAAAGATGATTTTATTGTTTAAATATTATGCTCTTTCAAATTTTACACAGTTTTTCATTACCTCACAAACCAATTAAGTAGTCTAGCGCCCTCTCTACCAAAACTCAACTTTCCCTTTAACTTACAACTATTAAACCGTGTTCAATTCGTATTATTTTAAATCACACAGCCCGCAGACCACCCGTCCATCAACACCAAAGAGTGACACCGAAGCTGAAAATCAGCGTCAATCCAGCATCCGTCAGGCAAACAAGGCGCCTGGGGCAGACAAGATAGAGTGGAACTGGGGAGAATTACCCGAGGTTAGTATCCAGGAATGGCATTTTTAACAAGCTTTTTGTGAATATTTGTACTAATCTTTTAGCAGTAAATAAACAATGCAGGGTCATTGATACCAGTTACAAGTTATTACGAGTTTTAAGTTGAAGAAATCATATGAACCAAGGAGATGTACCTAAAGTAAGTCAGAATGCAAGCTTTCTCATGGCAAAATATTACTACTAGAAGGTGCAAATTGTGATTTTCATAATATTTTGTGTTCTTTTCACGATTGATTATCAGAGGTGTACCATAAAACTAACAGTACACCTGTATCAGTTGTTTGGAAAGCATCACCAAATTTCATCGCCAACTTTGCTGCTGCCAGAACCATAACTTAATTAGACATAAATCATCCTAAAACAAGCAGTTTCATCAAAACTTACATTGTCCCCTCTTTCCTTGCTTACCATGTACTGCTGTAGCTTCATTAACAAACCCTTGTTTAAACTGCAGAATAAATCGCAGCCCTCACTAATCCAAAACTGTTGGGTGGCGCCCCTCCGTTGGGTGAAGTGGCCCGGCCACGAGACACCCCCCACGATAAAGTGGAAGAGGCGAACGGCAATGAGCATTTCCCCAGAACCTAACGATACCGAGTCGCAAAGTCCATTTCAGGTATCTCTTTGCAAGCATGGTGTTTGAAATGGCAACCGGTTTTATCTGATATCTGAGTAGTCTTAGTGCTAACACTGAGTGCTATTGAGTGTTGTTCGTGTTGGTGTAATCTATTTCAACACTGACCATATAATTTTGTTTTGAGTGCCGAGGGATTAAAGAGTGCTTATGGCATAATTTGTTTGAGTAACTTAACGATGTACAGTAAACTTGATTTCCAACTTTGTATATTATGGTGATCTATTATTATAATCATGTTGTTGTTGTTGTTATTTAATTTTTATGGCGATTAGTCAATGGTGACTATTGTCACCAACTACCATACATTTTTTTTTAATTTAAAATTAAATTTCTATGTATTTATATCATCAATATTTATAAATATACAAGTATGCATTTATTTTGTCTATTTTCTCTTTTTTTTTCACACATAATATAAATAATAGGTTTTTTTTTGACAAATCTTCAAGGCATAAAAGAATTATCGAGGCATGGGCAGGCCAGGAGCTACATCTAGATATCCTAAATATATCTCCATGGCTTGAGAATACATACAATTGGGCGATCGCACCACTGTCCAAATGTAATTAGCAACACTGATCCCTCCCCTGTCACATGATGCCGTCTTACCAGCCCTCAAAGTACGTTTCTTAGGCTTTCGGGGTACGCACCCCTCTGTTCACTCGCATAATACTGTCGAGGATCAGAGAAGGCGACATACACCTAGGTCACTCTGGCATACAATGCAATTGTATTACATTAGTCTCTGATCAAGACTACTATCAGCTAGTATGTATTGTATTAGGGTAGTCCCCTAGTAATTAACCATCATGCTTTTACATAATCAATTCATCATGCTTTCAATCTCTCATTTTCTTTCAAAAAAATCATTACTATAAATTAGTGCTGAGTCCAAACGGATAGCCGTTCGGTATCCGACCATGAAGGTCAGATACCGAATTCAAATTCTCGGATACGGGTATCAAAAAAATTTAAAAAAATTTAAAAAAAATATTTTAAAATCTGATTTATCCGAAATGTAAAAAAAAACATTTAGTTGAACCATGTTTGAACCATGTTTGAAGTATCAAAAATCAAAGTTCTGTTTGTTTTTTTACATTTCGGATAAATAAAAAATTTAAAAATTCTATTTTTTTCTTTTTTTTATTTATTTAGAAAAAAAACTTTTTTATTTATTTATTTTTTTTTTTTTACATTTCGGATGAATCCGATATCCGTCCGTTTTTATTCGGCTCATATCCGGCCGGATATCAATATATCCGGTTTGACTCAGCACTACTATAAATACACTTTTATAAATAAAATTTAAAAATTCAATTGAATAGTGTTCACTGTCTGATAATACGACTTGAGATACTAACATATTGTATTTATTTAATACTTAGCTCAAGTTTGCTGTCAATTTTTGTTAATACTTTACATCAATTTCAATGCAAATGTTTCTTTAAATCTACATCCTAACTATATAAATATATTGATTGATTTCTGTTTCTATTTATTTATCATGCCATGCGCTAACTCTTTCTAACCATCTAACCATCCCAACAACCATTCTAGCGGAGAGCCTCACCATCCGACATAAGCATTGAGATTCCTTCTCTTGAGTCTTCATCTAAGGTATCCCCTTCATGGTCATCATATATCACATCAGCATTTATGTTTTGTGCTATGCTGCTTGCATCCATGTTGATTGCCTATCAACCTTTTTTGTAATGTCATGTGTGTTTTGATTGCACTGTATTAACTTGTTCCAATATTTTGCACTACCTATACAGAACCCAATAGATTCCCGTAGACCATGGTGAAGGGGCACTTAGTAGGGACCACTCACAAATTGCTGTTCCAATGAACCGATAAGTTAATCTTTACCATGGTACCTTCCAGTACCTTCATTGATGTGAACTTGTCCCTTTTGGTTTTATTGGCAAATTTATTTGAAGCAAACATGCTATGCTCTTTGTAAAAACAACAAAAAACTCTTCAATAAATATTTATTTTTTTTTTAGGATGGGAAATACCTTGGGGATCATGTAAATAAAATTCTTTAATAGATCAACATTTTTTTAATTTTTTACAAAACTTACTATTTTGGATTTGACACTTTGAACATCTTTGATATTCTTCCTCAGACGTTATATTCTCATTTGGAAGATGGAACAGACATCCTCTAGATAGGAAAACATAACGAGAAAATGCATCAAGGAGTGTTAAACAAAACAATAAAAATAACTCTTCACTATATTGATTTGTTCAGAGTGAAGATGGAAAATGGGAACTTACCAGAAAAAAAAGCAAATAAACAGTGTTAGGAACTTGGGGATCAAGCAGACAATTCTTTGATCAAAAAGTTTGATTTTAACTCAATCAACTTCTCTTTTCCTCAGCTCAGGAGATATATTCTTATTGGGAAGATAGAACATAGCAAGAAAAGGCAATGTGGAGTGGTACAAACCATTCTAACTGATGACCTTTTAAAAGTGTGTTCCGCTAATTAAATGTTGGCAGCTAGCCCAAGTTTCAGACTTGGTTGGAAATGTCAGCTGGTACACATGACATGGTGGTAACATGCGCTTTGCATGCAAGCATGGGAGATACATATGTCAAAGTTAATATTTCTATAATGTATTGGGTCCCCTGGTAAAAGGGTACCAAATTATGATTACCAACTGGAAAGATGGTGATAAGATAAGATACTTCTGTGTACACAGTACCAGATTTCCCAGATTTAATAAAATTCTTTCTTTTCATTTTTGTTTTGTTTACAAAGCTTGCACTTTTGTTTTCTGCTTACTGCATCATGCTTAGCCTGGATTGTATTTTATTGATCGATTTATTTGTTTATTTATTTATTCACATATTTATTTGTGTTGTATTGAAATAAGAAAAGAAATACATTTATGTAGACATTGCTCATACCCTTGCTTAACTATCAATTTGTCAACTATTGAAAATTCCAAATTTGAATTTTAGTGAATCTTAGTTGTGAAAAATTGGTAAATTGTGTTTAAAATTGCTGTGTAGATGTGGGTGTTTGACAATTTATAAGTGAGATGTCACTTTATGATAGAAACAGTTACATATGTTCCCTATATGTCTACATTTTAGAGCTACAGTAATGTGTTGCTAGTTATAAATGTTGCCTAGCATGTGTCCACAAATGCGTATCTTTAGAAAAAGTTGTTTGTGAAGTATGGTTGTAGATGAAGGAAATTAAAAATTATTATTAGGATTAGTTATTTATGTATTGTTATTGATACACTTTCAGAGTACAGACCGGCAATGAAATTCATGTAATTGTTTCAATTGTTGAAACGAAGAATATTTTTCTTTTGGAGTCAGATCTGTGAAAATTACATTGTTTTACTGTTCACACATTCAATGTTTATTCATAATACAGCAATCTGCCGACTCTAAGAGGAGTGCAGACTTACGCCCCTCACCTTCCACACCCGCCCTCGCCCAGGGGAAAGGGGAGGAGAAACGTTCCTCTACCGGGAGCAAGATCTTTTGTCATGTTATTGACCTTGTGTATTTGATACAGATGACTTATTTATTATCCTAATTCATAATTGATACAGCAATCTACCAAATCTATGGAGAGTGCAGACTTACACCCCTCGCCCTCCACACCCGCCCTCGCCCAGGAGAAAGGGGAGGAGAAACGTTCCTCCATCTGGAGCAAGATCTGGAGCAGTAAGAACCAGGACCCCAAGGAGGAGGGCATGTACCTCCAGGAACTGGCATCAGAGGAGCTAGACCCAGAGGTGTATGCTCTGTACTTCCCTGAAAGGTAATGGACAAAATTGTTATATTGTCTTACAACATGCCTATCATGTCAAGTCAGAGGTTAAAACAAAGAATGTGATATTATTATTCATATCTGTCACATATTTTATTTTGTATATTGTAGTCTAAATACCAGTGGGTATTGCTACCAATACAGTTCAAAGTTAAATTAATTAAGATCATATTATGGATCGGAATGATAGATGTTGGAAATGTCTCTTAATAGTATAATAGTATCAGTAATTATAAGTGTGACAACCTGTATGCTAGAAATATGACTGAACAAAGTTGAAAAATTTATAATCATACTAATCAATTCTTATATAGCATAATATTAATATTAAGTATCAATGCCATACTCATCTTTACTTCATATGATGTATACTTTGCAGCTCAACTCAAGTGCCTCCAAACCGCATCCGTGCGATCCAAGAGGCAAAAGACGAGGACAAATCATCCGATCTAGGCAACTCACTACCCCAGTCTCCCAACACCGTGGTGACTCCGGTCGCTAGCGACACTGAATCCCACCAAAGCACATGCGACTCGCACTACAGCTCTATCGACCTGCACCACACGATGGATAGCGGGCACTGCGGTGAAGAAATGAGGTAAAACAGAATGATTGATGCGTAAATTTATGTTATATCGTCACATAAAATCAACTAATTTTGATTGTAGAGTATACAAAGAAAGTTGAATCTTATTAATCCAATGCTCAGAATGAAAATGTGACAAAGAGGAACACACATTTGTTTTCAATATGAAAGATCTATTTTTTATAATCATAATAATAGATTAGGTTCCATTGATATAGCACCTAATATTCCTCACTCAAATGCTTTAGTTGTCAAACTGTTTCTCTCCAGTGAAAACTTGCGTGGCATGCAATTATGAATCTTACGTCCATGCAACTAATGTCGTATAAAGCCCTCTGCAGACAGAGCCGACTCGACCCGATCCGACTGGTTTTCATTCGGATCGGCTCAGTTTTCAGTGCCTCGCGACATACATTTTGCCAGTCGAGAGACAGTCGGATGCCAGTTGGGGCCGATTCAACACGATGAATCGGCTCCGACCGACCGGGCCCAACTCTATCCTGATTGAAACTAGTCGGGTCGAGTCAGCTCTGTCTGCGCCGGGCTTTAGAGATCTAGTTTATATTCAAGCAATTCATCAGTCATATGAGTTATCAAGTTTCTAACTTTTCCTCCTCAGTGAAAACTTGCGTGGCATGCAGCTATCTCTATGCGGAGGGCTAAAGGAGGACGAGGATGCAATACCAATGGGTGAGTCAATAGAAGGAGACAAATATTTGTCTAATCTGACTACCGTAAATCTCCGTGTATAAGACACACTTTTTTTTCCGTTGGAAAATGTTCAAAGTGGGTCTTATACACAGGTACGGCAAAACAATTTTTTTTTTTTTTTTTTTTTTTTTTTTTTTTGCTAGGAAAGTTGGGGGTGTGTTTTATACACGAGTGCGTCTTATACACGGAGATTTACGGTATTATCATGCAATGCTAGAAATGGACTTATTTGCCTTTTGGCCCAGTCAGTTGAGTAAAATCAAGATTGTCAAATTCTAGTGGCCCGAAACCTATATCTGGAAATAAAAGAAAAATTCTATTATATTTGGTTGCCCATTTGGGCCCGTGGAATTGAGCATTAGTGAAATTTGTTGGGCAGATATTGAGTAACATTCATTACTCAACCAAATATTGAATTTGTATTCCTTGTCCCTTGTTTCCTTTTTTTTCTTCAGAATCTTTCAAGAAGCACCTCATCTCCTATGAGGATTTCATCAAGGACCCCAGCCTACTACAGAACCCCACACTGGTACTCAAGATGAACAAAGCATCTATGTCTGATTTACTATTGTTAATAACTGTGAATAAATTCAATGAAGTTCGTCATCAACTCTTTTATCTATTGCTTGTATTTTCAGAATCTTTCAAGAAGCACCTCATCTCCTATGAGGATTTCACCAAGGACCCTAGCATACTACAGAACCCCAAGCTGGTACTCAATATTAACAAAGCATCTATGTCTAATTTACTTATGATCTAATTGCTAATAACTGTGAATAAATTCAATAAAATTAACCTTCAACTCTTTTCTACTCTTTTATCTATTACATGTATTTCAGAATCTTTCAAGAAGCACCTCATCTCCTACGAGGATTTCATCAAGGACCCCAGCCTACTACAGAACCCCAAGCTGGTCCTCAAGATGAACAACAAGTTCTTCAACTGGCAGATGGCCGGACCTTTCATCATTGCACAACTTGCCTTCCAGAGACCTCTTCCAGTGGTAAGCCTGGTGTTTGTTTAAGGCAGTCTCCCATGATGAGAATGACAGCTGACAGTGGGATTGCATGTTGTTGTTGTTGTTTTAAGTTTATTGGCGTTCTTCATTCATTTTGAATATTTCCCACCGGGTTTGGTGGATGTAAATGTGTTAGACTCCCTTTAAAGCTGTGATGCCAAAAAAATACAATTGAAATTTATGGTCATCTCAATTTTGTTTAGTAACCTGAACCATGAACTAACCTGCAACTAGTCTCGTGAGCTGCGTGTGCAAAATTGTGAACATTTTTTCAAACCTGTGAAACTGCAGTCTCGGCCCTTGAAGCAGTTTTAGAACTTGGGATCGCGACCTCGCATTATGCAATTTTCAACATTTTTTCTTGCAATGCTTGAGATAAGAAGTAGTTGCATCATGTTTCAGCAACAGTCTCCTCATGCGAGACCAGCTCTTGTCCGTTTAGTCCAGGACTTCTCAGGTTGGATCCAATTTGGAGGAGGTCCAAGGATGCAAAAGTAGAAATGTTCATCTTCTTCTGCGCTTCAATTAGTATTTTGTCAATTCAGATTGCCACCTCTAAAAAGGAACAAATGTATTTGCCTTCCAGTTACTTTATTATTTCATACTGGATTGACTAAAATTCCAGGTCATGATTTTCACATATTTATGTATGTTTAACAGTTGATTTATGAAATTCATTATTTTCCTGTTTCTTTTTGTGTTATTTTCAGGATGTAGCCAATAACTTGATGAAGGAGAGTATGCCTAAGGGGAAGCGGAGCCTGACATCTTGGTTCTGGGGAAGCTCAGCAAAACCAACCACTCCTAAAAAGGTAGGTTTACTCTTTTCTTGCCAGTATTATGTACTAGCCCTGTGCTACCACAATAATGATTATATTAAAGGGATCCATTTACTTTGTCAAATTCAATCAAAATAACTTGTTTGGCTTATGGTATAAGAATACTAAAAATTGGTTTTGATTTGGATTTTTCTTTAGCAGGGTAATTATAATATGATGCATGTATTCATTTCATCCTTGCTCATTTGGAGTATAATTTTCAGAGATGTATGCGATTTGAAAATCAGTTATTAACTTATTTTGTATTTGTTTCTCAGGAATATGCAGCAACAGATGACCTTCTCATTCAGCAGGAGGAAGATGATCGGTAAGTTCTATTACTCATTGCTTATTCTGGGGGGTGTTTCACAAAGATCCTAAGTTGAACTTAACTCTAAGTTGGACTTAAACAGTATGGAAAGCCATTTGTAGCCTTGGAATAAAATATATTCAAATGCAAAAAATTGAAGTATGTTAGACTGTCATAAATTTTACATGAAGAACGTGAAATCTCCTTGATAATAGACAAATATTAGTGATTTGAAATAACTTTTTTATGCCTTTTAAAAAGGACTTTTACCAATTTGTTTCAAAGAAACTAACGGCTTTCCATACTTTTTAAGTCCAACTTTAGAGTTAAGTTCAACTTAGGATCTTTGTGAAACACCCCCCAGTTCCCTTCGAGTTTCTGAAATCCCCATAGACTTGGTACACAACCAACCTGGTTCCCGTAGTCAAGGGATTAATGGGATAATGTATTCTCTGATAAGTACTGTATCGTACGTTCGCAGCACTGTATGATTTTGCCAACAAATTCAGTGGTAGTGCCACTAGTAGTGTGATGTCATATACCTGCTCAGTTTCACTTGTACATGTATGACTGACTCACGAGTCAGTCATACATGTACAAGTGAAACTGAGCAGGCCAGGCCCACAAGTTAGAAGATTTGTTTTCCCACCGGGTTTGGTGGATGCAAATGTGTTAGACTCCCTTTAAAGCTGTGATGCCAACAAAAATACAATTGAAATTTATGGTCATCTCAATTTTGTTTAATACATGTATGTAAATTAGTTATTGTAAAAAAAATGAAGATGAAACTACATATAAGGTAGCAAAACATTTCCATAATCATGACATTGTACTCTGAAATGTACATACATTATAACTTTCTCTTATAAATGTAGCATCGTATTTACTTTTTTGTGTCATTGTCATTAATTCAGACCGCGTGCATACTCCATGGAATCGGGCTCTAACAGTGCTGATGAGATGGACCTACCTACAGAGGGTGCTAGTCAGTCACCACGGCAACCAGGCTCGGAGAGATACAAGAAGACCATCAGGCTTTCATCTGAACAACTTGTGAGTAGTGCAGATATGTTCTGTATTCACTGAGACATAAATAGAGAAATAGCTCTATAATGCATGAGAGTAGTGTACTAGATACTATAATTATTGATACGTTTGAATGGAGGTTAGCAAGTTTTACGTCTTGCCAAAATCTGCTGAAAATATACTAGACAGGGCCATTTCAGGGGCTAAACATTGCCCCAGCTCTCTACACCAAGATTTGAGTTAAACTGTGGATCAACTCTTTAAATTTGATTAAATGATTATCATGCATGTGGGATGTAGGGGGCGGTGCAAACATTAATAACTAGGCTAGTTTTTGAACATTACATAGCAAAGAGTTAGTGTGTACTTTGTGCGCTGTGAGCAAAGAGTTTACAAGATGACACTGCACATCTGATTCACAAATTTAAACCACCTTTTTAAATTCTTAAAAATTTTCATTGCAGGCCAAATTGAACCTTCATCCGGGTCCAAATGAGATCCGATACTCTGTGACAACTCGATACCAAGGCACCTCAGTCTGTGAGTCAACTATCTACCTCTGGAACTACAACACTAAGATTATCATCTCTGACATTGATGGCACCATCACAAAGTGAGTCAACAGTTTATTTGGTTTAGAGTTCCTCTTTAAATATTTGATTAGCATCATTGTATCTGACATTGATTGTTTATAATCTCTGACATTGATGGAACCATCTCAAAGTAAGTAGTTATTTTGTCTGGCTTTTGAGTTGCTCTTTGAGTATTTGATAATTTAACACTAACATCATATCTTACATTGATGGCACAATTACAAAGTGAGTTAACATTTTGTTACCAGTTCATCTAAAGTATCTTGTAATTCAACCAGGGAACAAACAACTTCAGTGGCTACAGTCTTTGCTGCATATCATCCTATGCTATCTGTTATACAAGATTATACAACTGCCTTTTTAGTAAACCATACCATACTTCTATGTTCTAAATTTCCAAATTGTTCAGGTCGGATGTCTTCGGCCAGATCCTACCCGTCCTTGGCAAAGACTGGACACACATGGGCGTGGCTCAGCTCTACTCCAACATTGAACTCAACGGATACAGCTTCCTCTACCTCTCCTCCCGAGCCATCGGTCAAGCCAGACTGACCAAGGGCTACCTCAACAGTATTCAACAAGACAAGTCTTCGCTTCCAGATGGACCCCTCTTGCTCAACCCAAGCTCTCTATTTTCAGCATTCCGTAGGTAAGTGGTTATCACAGAATTAAGGATCTTTTAATTATCTATATCCATCTTATCTTGGGCCATCGGTCAAGCAAGATTGATCATAGGCTACCTCAACAGTATTCAACAAGACAAGTCTTGGCTTCCAGATGGACCCCTCTTGCTCAACCCAAGCTCTCTATTTTCAGCATTCCGTAGGTAAGTGGTTATCACAGAATTAAGGATCTTTTAATTATCTATATCCATCTTATCTTGGCCCATCGGTCAAGCAAGGCTTACTAAGAGCTACTTCAACAGTACTCAACAAGGCAATGAGTCTTTTTATTAGGGTCAATAACTAACCATTGATAAGTGAATATTTAGAAAGTCATTATTTTTCATTGTGTTTGTTTTTTCTTTGCACCCAAGCAGAATTTGGGAAGTCTTGTGCAAATGTCTAAGTGATTTATTTTCAGCTGGCATCTCTGGATATTCTGTGTTATACAATATATATTCAATGGATAAACAGTCTAGACCACAGTAAGTGAATGATAAGCATCAGTTGTGTTTCATATAGAGAACCAGAAATAAATGTTTGTCAATCTTATTAGCCATAATGATAATAATGTTAATTGTCAAGCTTATTAAAAGTTACGATAAAATTCACTGAGGGGCCGAAACGTTGCTGTATATCGTGACTGTCTTATGAGTCAACAAACAATTAATTTAAAACCATGATTAACATTTTTCGTTACGATCAAATTGATGGCAAATTATTTTTATTTCTCCCCCTCCTACAGTGAGGTGATCATCCGCAAGCCAGAGGAATTCAAGATCAGGTGTCTCAAGGACATCGAGAACCTCTTCCCTCAAAACTACAAACCCTTCTATGCAGGCTTCGGCAACAGGATCAATGTAAGTCACACTCTTTTTAGCTCACCTGAGCCAAAGGCTCAAGTGAGCTATTGTGATCGCTTTTCGTCCGTCGTCCGTCGTCCGTCGTCCGTCGTCCGTCGTGCGTCGTGCGTCGTGCGTCGTGCGTCGTGCGTCGTCCGTCGTCCGTAAACTTTTTACATTTTCATCTTCTTCTCCAGAACCAATGATCGGATTCCAACCAAACTTGGCAGGAATCATATTTAGGGGTAGAGGAACCAAAGTTGCTAAAATGGTGGGCGTGGCCCCCAGGGGGGCCCTGGGGGAGGGCACCAAATGTAAAAAATATGTAAATTTTAAACATCTTCTTCTCAAGATCCAGAAGTATGACAGACCTGATATTTCATATTTAGATGCCTCTATTGATGAAGAATGAAAGTTGTTCACAAGATTTTTGTGGGTGGTCCCATAAGGGCCCTGTGGGCGTAACAGTTTTTTGGGGGGCCCTACCATAGGAAATATACATTTTCATCTTCTTCTCCAGAATCAATGATTAGATTCCAACCAAACATGGCAGGAATCATCTTTAGGGGTAGAGGAACCAAAGTTGCTAAAATGGTGGGCGTGGCCCCCAGGGGGGCCCTGGAGGAGGGCACCAAGTGTAAAAAATATGTAAATTTTAAACATCTTCTTCTCAAGATCCAGAAGTATGACAGACCTGATATTTCATATGTAGATGCCTCTATTGATGAAGAATGAAAGTTGTTCACAAGATTTTTGTGGGTGGCCCCACAAGGGCCCTGTGGGCGTAACAGTTTTTTTGGGGGCCCTACCATAGGAAATATACATTTTCATCTTCTTCTCCAGAACCAATGATTAGATTCCAACCAAACATGGCAGGAATCATCCTTAGGGGTAGAGGAATCGAAGTTGCTAAAATGGTGGGCGTGGCCCTCAGGGGGGCCCTGGGGGAGGGCACCAAGTGTAAAAAATATGTTAATTTTAAATATCTTCTTCTCAAGATCCAGAAGTATGACAGGCCATCGCAGAATGGCCCCATAGGGTCCCTATGTGAGTGGGGTTAATATGCTGAAGTGGTCAGTGGCTGGTGAAATGTGTTAAGCTTTGTCTTATATGTGTGTCTGTCTTTTTTTATGATTCACCCAAACATTATGGTAAATCATAATGTTAGGTACAGGGGATCAAAAGTTATTGATTAAATAGTACATCACATTATAGATTTTGGCATGATTTCAACTGATTTCATATCTTCTGAGGGTGCCAGAGAGAACATGCGCCAGATGTGAATTGATTGACCTCAGGTGAGCGTCGTGCCCCCCTGGGGCTCTTGTCTTTAATACAAAGTATCTGAAACTTATGTAACTGTACATGTATCAACTGGAATCAAATCTGTTGACACATGTCTGCTAACATTGCAACTAATGATATGAAAATGTCTCGAGGATATGGAAACGTGTTTTTTCGGAACTGCAAGCCCTGTCTTCGGCAACAGGTTTAATGTAAGTTATATTTTTTCAACGGACAAAATTTACTTTGTATAAACAGGGAAATTAAAACAAAATCTTGAGTCAAGAGTTTTCATGAGATAACAAAATAAAAATTGTTTATCTAGAAGAAAATTTTGATAGAGAAATAGATACATCACAGCGATGAGTAGGTCCTTCTTAGGACCACAACTCTCCCAAGAAAGAATACTTAATGGGGTGTTCTATAAACTTCCTCTACAAGTGATACATTTGATGAAGTACACATAAAGTTCCTGATCATTTTTTTGCAGTAAAGTGCTGAAGACACAGCCAGGTTCACAAATGATATTTTTCTGAATAATACAAAATATTTCAATGCATTTGTGTGCGAATATACACAATTTTATTGTGAGTGGGAAACACAAGGAGTTTACACAAGAATGTGCAAGTTGGTTCCTGTTCGAGTTTACACAAGATTATACTCAGAAGTGTGGAAAATAATTTGTGAACTTGACTGTATATTCTCTTTATTTTATTTTCAGGATACGTGGGCGTACAGATCAGTTGGTATTCCTGTATCGCACATCTTCACCATCAACCACCATGGCAAGCTCACGCACGAGATGACTCAGACATTCCAATCATCGTAAGTTTTAGTATAAACAGAGAACGTTGTCTGATTAGAGAAATGTTTATAAAATGTTCATGTTTTATATTGATTTTTTAGGCATTATTCCCATAAGAATCCATGTTACCTAGATTGATGCTCACAAATGAAGTCGGTTTATACGTTATCAGGGGCTTATCTTATGACTTGAGTGATGAATATGAATAAAACTATTCAACTGTTTATGAGACCAGTGTCATGTTTTATTTGCATGTCTTCCTGCGTAAATATTCAATATTCAATAAAAAAATCCCCATGTCAAAGTTGTTCAAACTGGAATCATTGTATAATGTGAAAGAAAATGTTGAAACTCAAACAAATCAAAACAACTTTGGTTTCTTTTCTTCTTCCTCATCTCACAGGTACCCCAAAATGAAAGACCTAGCCGATCATGTGTTCCCACCGCTCCACCGACAGACACGCATGGCGTTCGAGGCATCGGCCGAGTATTCCACCTTCACGTACTGGCGGGAACCAGTCCCAAACCTCGAGCCAGACGACGACTTCCTGAAACCTTCAAAGCTGTGAAGAAATGATTGAACCTATCCATGAGAGATTGGTTCCAAACCTCGAGCCAGACGACGACTTCCTGAAACTTTCAAAGCTGTAAAGAAATTATTGAACCTATCCATGAGAGATTGGTTTGATCCTGGATCAGAAAAGACCTGTCGACATCGCAGCAGAGGGATGGAGATTGTCATTGGCATGAACTTTTACCATATCTTGCTTCAGAGGATGAGTTCTTAAAACTTTCAAAGTTGCGAAGAGACAATTGAAGTTATCCAAAGCTAGTATGCTCCCCAGGGAGTTGAGAAAGTATGCAATACTAGTAGAATTGTGTGGGTTTGAACTGCACCTGATTAGCATGGGTAATAATAGTGTCTGGAGTGTTACATTGTAAAAGACATGTGTGCGAAATAAGACCCCACTACTTTTTATAAGAGGTGGGTTTGATTCTATTGAATCAGGAAAGGATCTGTCTAGATTATTGCAGTGGGAAAGGAAATCGAAAGGGATTCTATCTGTATCAGATTTAGATGAAGGGAGATTTAAACTTAATCTCGGTAGAAATGGCAAGGTTGCCATTTGAGTTTCAAAAAGCGTGGTTCTTTCTTCTCCTAGAGCTGTTGAAGGAAAAAAAGTTGGTTATCATTCAGTCAGATAAGGAGTGATGGATTCTATCTGTATCAGATTTGTTTGGAAATGAAACTTGATTTCTTTTCACAAGGGATGACAATAGCGTGATGATTATGTCAGGAAAAAAGTGTCAGAAGCGATGACAACCATGATGAGGATGATAAGTCTCCGCCAAAGGCCAATGATGATGAATACCACATCGGTCGTGTAAGAGATCAAGTAGAGGTGGACTTATGGGGACAGCTGTGTGTTGCTGCGGGCGGGAACAGAGTATGGAACACATGCTAGTCTGTGTTTACTGCTCCGAGAGAGCCTGTGTGCATTACTGGATGGATTTCTAATGTAGTGACTCTCAGAAAGAAAAGTGATGAAATGGACAAGAACACTGATTTTCAGCACTTGTATTCCCTTTTTCACCCAAAATACCAAGAAAATGCCTTGAGACAACTCAATAGTCTTCTGATTACAGAAGAAGAGATGTGAAGACTATAATAACGCAAGGAGACCGAAAGTGCTAATGAACAAATTACAGGTACCGTTCATATTGTGAGGTCAGGAGTTTCCTACGAGGTACAGGAGATCTTGTAAAGGACCTTGAATGGTATATGTTAAGGAGATGGTATGGCAAGCTATAAGTGCAATGAGAAAAGAGGGCTAGCCAAGAAAAGTCACTTAACCCATTCACAAGGAGAACTTGGTGTACAATGTATCGACTCTATGTGAACTGCGATATCTTGTAGGCATGCCATGGGGTTGAATTTGGTAGAATATTGATTCTCCATATGCCTCAATCCAAGTATTCTGGGGACCAGTCCTGAATGGGTTACTAATGGCCCGGTCAGATATCAACGGATAGCGGAAACGAATGCCCAACGAATAGAAAATTTGCGAAATAAAATTATCCGGTGATGAAAGTCGTCTCCATTGCTTTATGTACAAAACATAGAACAATGTACATCACCGGACAAGGAACGGACAAGAAACGCAAACGAACAGAGACGAACGGATGGACAATTTAACTCTCCGTTTGACGTCTGTATACGCAATCCGTTGATATGTGACCGGGCTATCAACAATGTGATGATTATAAGTGCATCCCGCATTTGAAGATGGCTACAAGGAAAATGTTGGTATTTTTCTGAAATGCTTGATCCATGCTCAAATCATTTTCCAGAATATACATTGATATTGTCATTGCATGTTATGTATGACAAGCACATAGTTATGTACTGCAGAATATTTGCTGCAATGAGCTAAGGTTGTGAATAGTACATGTAGGTTGCAATGATAAGAAAGCAACTGAGTGCTTGCCAAATGACTACTCCTGCCGGCTGCATTGTACTATGCCATATATTATGTAGTTGCTGCAGAAAGAATGATTATATATATATTTACATAAATTCATATTAATCTTCCAATCAAATACTCAAGCAATTTTGTCAAAAGCAATGCTGCGTGCTGTATGCTGTGGTGTATGATTTTTGTTGATATCATCTAACTGAACAGTAAAAAATGTATGTAACTGCAACTTGACTCAAGCGCCAATATGGTTTTGTTTGTAGTTTTGATATATATTGCAATTTTAACTCTGTAAAAGTTTATTATGCAATGGTTTTCAGCAATTGCTACTGTACTTATCTAGATTCTAGATAGAGAAATAACAACACTACAAAGTGTATTTACGAGAGTGTTAAAAGTATATATCTGCTAGCCTAGCTGGCGTGTGTGTGATCAGATATATCAGAGAACATTAAAGTTGTGCATTTATTATTAAGGCCACTGCAGACTTCAACGGTCTTGTTATGATTCGCTCGGCTTATGACACATCTTCTTCTCAAACACTGTCCAATATCCCAAGACAACAGCCAACCAGTCAGGGTATTACACGGGGGGCGTTTCACTAAACACTAAAATCAATTTTAGCATTGATTAAAAAAGGACGATATTATCACTAACAAATCAATACTAAAAATTGATTTTAGTGTTGGTGAAACATCCTGCAAATGTTGTTGGCTTGGAGAGAAAATGTACTGTTTGCTCGGTTTTGTTTAGGCTCTTGGGTTTGATGGTTCAATGCCATTATCTGCAAAAGCAGTGTTGATCATTTGCCAATCGCAAGGAAGACATACGATCAGACATAAGAAAATTGACCTGCTGAACAATTATGATCGGTTGTTGCCTATAAGTCGCAAGGAAGCCAGTCGTGCAGGCAGAAGTCAGTCAGATTGTGTGGTGGCATTTAATAGAAAGATGTACGCACGCACGTATGTTATGGAAAAAAAGTACTATATGTGATATTAAACTGCTTCATGTATTTTGTGTTTGTGAACACCTCCACACATACAATATATGTTATGTTTCGTGCATATTGTATGAAACATTAATTATATACTATACACACAATACATATCATGCATCCTATTACTATTTGTATGCTTTCAATTTATCTGAAGATTCTGTTTTAATATTTCTTTTTAAGATATTTTGGCATTAGTGCTCTTGTCAAAGGAAAGTTCTGCTTAAAGTAGATGACATTTTGAAAAATTGATGTGTTGATCAAAGTCTGTGTGAATTTTCAGTTGACGAATGTTATTTTTTACATGCTACCAAAGTGTTCAGTGAATATTTTAGTTACAGATACCAAACCCATGCAATGGTCGGTATTTTCTTTATCATTAAGATAATGCAGAGAAACGGAATATATGTATTATATACAAGAGAGAGAGAATATAATTCAAAGTTTTAATCTATAATAAGAAATTATAGTGGCAGAACAAAACTTTCATGTACGCATTGTATATTATTGTCTTAATTCATTATTCTTTGTTTATATCTTTCTTAATTTCTCATGTGCAAGACTATTTGTGTACAGTTTCTTGAGCTTCCAACATCTGATATTTTGGTGACGTTCTTTGTCTTATTAACGCAAAGTTGCATATTTTCCTTGACTTTGCTCATTTTGTCAATATTTATGATTTTATTCTCTTACAGGTATCTGCAAACACATTATTTTCACTGTCTGTTTGCGTGGTTAGGATGAGACATTTGTGTTCATATTAATGAACTGGTGAAGCATTTGAATGGATCAGTGAAAATGTGCAACTCTTATACACAGCAGTATTTCTATATTAAAAGGCATATCTTTGACGACTATTGAGTGGTTATAACCCTGTGCTGTTAATGCTGTCTTGACATTTTCACCATCTTCACAACATTTTATCTGCGATTATGTTTGGAATATTATTTAAGTCACCTTTTTTCCATATTAACAAGAAATAGTTGATTACTGTTGATGTTTTTTTTTAGTTCTTTTTGTGGACTTTGAATGATAGTATTTTCTAGAAAAAAAATATGCTGCATTTATTTAGAAATTTGATCAAGATGTAACATTTTTGTTTTATACGAGAAATCAGGAATTATCTTTATTTAGCTTTATTGGATTGTTTGATAAAAAGCTTTTACACATTATCTTGTTTGTTAGTGTAAACAAAGAAAGAAATTTCGTTTGTGATTGTGGTATATTGATTGGAATGTGATTTGGATGTTGGATTTAAAAGATTTTTGTGTATTTGCAAAATATCCTTGATGGTATACAGTGAAAACCTTGTTATAACAAGAAGATTGGGACCAATTGTGACCGGCTATAGAAAAACCCGGCACTTGTCGGTAAAAATCAAAATGTAGATTTTTTTTTTACCATTACAAAAGTCTCATCACAAGCTTTCATTTGATGCTTTGTTCTAACTAATTGGTCAATAATAAGTAAAGATATGATTGTTTCAATTTTACCATCAAAGGTCTTTTACACACATTGTGTGAACGTGAAATGACCATTTCTTCAAAACCTGAATTACTGACAAGTGCCGGGTTTTGCTATAGCCGGTCACAATTACCATTGACACTGTTATATCAGGGTAAGAAAAAATCAATAGGAATATAAAGAGCTTGAACAAGCAAAATAACCTCGGTATAACAGGGTTTTGTTCTATCACAGCTCGTTATAACAAGGTTCCATTGTATGCGATATTCTATGTATGACTTTGTTTTACTATCAGCTGTTCTACCTGAATAAAGATAAATATAATTCTAACTGTCCAAATTATGCCACATACATGTATCGTGACTGCTTTATGTTATATAATAGTAGAATTGAAGCCAGTGAATTATATTGCGACTGCTTTATATTGAATAATTATAGAGTGGAAGCCAGTGAATTATTTTAACTGAATCATAAAAGAAGAGATTATAAGAAAACACAAATATTGTGCAATTTATGTTTTAGATGAAATCTGTATTATTCAACCCCACCATTCTTTCTATGAAGTTATTTTTGTTTTTGTTGTAAGTTATTTTATTTTTGAATTATTTTGCCTGTATTCTTAACTCTGCTTTAAAAAAAAACATAGGCTCAACATTTTGGATCTTGCTTGGAAACGTATTTTTTTTAAATAATTGTCGGCAAAATAAAATGGACAATTACAATACATGTACATGTATGTTGTGAAGATCATCATCATAACACATACAACAGCCTGCTAAACCAGCGTTTAGAATACAAGTCACAATTGTCTGTGACTGAATTGTATTTCATTAAGTTATACTTACTCCAATGTTAGTGTATGTATGTTGAAAGAAACAAAAATTTCCCTATATGAATAAGGTGGTGTTATTATAATGTGTATGTATGTATATGTTGAAAATGTGACAGAACTTTCCTAAACGAATTTGGTGGTGTCATTACAAATATGTATTACAGCATCTCTGTACATGTTTGTTTGAAACGTGATGAAACTTTCCTCAACTTGTAATAATTCTGTCTTTGTATGCTTATTGCCCTAGGAGTATAATACCGCATGCAACTGACAAACTGTAAACTAACGGTGACATGATGGTCGCTCGGGCAACAATTGCAAAGACTGTTTAAAGTGATCCATTAACTTTTATCAAATTCAACCAAAATCACATGGAGCTTTCACATTTCTCTTGTACCTTTTTGTTTGGCTTATGGTAGCGGAAGAATGAAATGGGTTTTGATTTTTCAAATGGATTAGTGATTAAATGAAAAGCCCTCCAGTAACACTTTCTGACTATAGTAAAAAATAAAATGTTCACTTTTTCACTAGATAAACAAATGATAATACTAATAATGATAATGTGGCTACTTAAATAACGCACATTCCGTCTTTCGACGCTTGCCGTGCATCACTATTATTACATTGTTCTTTTCTTATGAAACAATCACACATGCAGAAGAACTTGCGATGATATTTGTATATGATTGAAGTCTCAAATATCACTTTTGGAAAAATCGTGTGAAGTTAATGGATCATATGGTTATCACAGGTTTTCGCTCTAGTGAAACTTTTGGTAAGGGTTACAAATATTTTGTTTTAGTTTATGAAAAGTTAATATTTGAGCAAATTGTCGTTGGAGCAACCATCATGGAACTGCAGTTTCCTTAAAACTCCAGCAATTGTGTAAGTGTCCAATTATTGTAACTACCATGGCAACAGCTACAATGCTGATTGGTTGTTGACCTACTAGTTACAATAATTGGACACTTACCAACAATTGCAAGAGTTTTATGAAACGGGCCACTGATGTAAATGTACTTTCAGGAAAGATTTTTCCCTCGTGTTCGAAACGCTGTATGTAGCTGTGAATATGTGTATAAAGTGGAAAAGATTTGTATGCCAAATACTTCTTTTTATAAATAAATGAAAACATGAAACCGATTTGACGTGTCTTGACTCTTCCATTTGTGATTGTAATGTGACATAAAAAAAAGTATCCAATAAATGAAAATGAGCAAAGAAAAATAGGCTTTGCCGGGAAAGCAAACAAGGACCCTTGAATGGGGGACATTCCCATGAAACCCTGTTTATTGCTTGTATAGTCAGAAGCTATATAAACCTGGCACTAGCCAAAGAATAATGACATTGATTTTTGTGACCGTGTGAAGTATCAATAAACAAATCATATTAATTTATGTCCATAAAAATCTCTCACCATAACACAAACTCACTTTTTATATATCTACGATGAATAAAAACATTTTACAAGTGACATTACTAAAAACTTTCACTACATGTAAAAACAAAACTGCACACAGAACAGAGATATGATTTTTTCCACAGTACAGATTATGTTGCGTAATCTTCTTCCAAAGTTAAATGAGCATGCATTTTTTTTTTTCATAGAGCTCACAGGGTTGGCGCAATAATTATATGCACGCCACACGCTCTGTAATTTACAAAATAATAGAGAGTTCTCATGCAATTCCGCCTTGTTCAGAAAACATGGAGCAATGCTTTATAGTGGAACCTTGTTACAGAGAGCACTGATCATTATAAGAAAACCCTCTTATAACAAGTTATTTTTGTTGGGTTTATCTTGTCACATTCTTCTGTTTATTAACCTTGGTATAACAAGGTAATTTTCATGCTTGCGATGTCCTCGTTATAACAAGGTTCCAAGTGACTGTATAATTATACATTTCAATATCTTTAATATCAATGTGGTATGCGATTATGTCCACATTCTAAAATTTGCATTGAAAGACGTTGCTGGTAAAAACCACATTAAATACTGAGGTCTGAATATATTTACAGTAACAAGATTGAAACTTGCATGCCCTTGAACGATATTTCTGAATTATTTGATGATTACCCTAAAAATGACAGCATTTCATTCAAAATATTCGAGTTAAATGGGAATTATGAACACCGGTACCATATTATGATGGGCATTAACATTGATGCAAAATATACATACTCAAATTTAAATAAGCAGAGGAAACATATTAAAACACACAACAAACATGTAAATATAATATTGTAAATATACATGTATATAAAGTGTTATGATTTATGAAATATATATTTTTCAAGATCATTAAAATCAAGGTTGGTACAAGTCAAATGGACGGAAAAAAAGATATGAATTTGGAATGATTGGTCTCTCTTTGATTTTACTGGCTACGAGTTGCCTTCAGTAATACAAATTTCATTAATTTTATTTACAAGATTGATATACAATTTTGTCACTGCAAGCAAAGTTTGTAGCAAAAGCAAAAGTAATTGTTTATTGTCATGGATACAGCCCACTGAAATATATTTGTTCTAAACAGCGTTGAAGGAACATGATGGTTCTATTTTTCTTAACATGAACGTTACAAGAAACTATACATAAACAAATAAAAACTATTGTAGCTACTATTGGTACACACTGGAATGTAACATTTACAATTATCACCTGACTTAGTAAATACAGTACATCAGCTGCCATGTAACATTTTTGGATGTTACATGGCACTGTTACATGGCAATTCAGATGATAAAACAGTCGTTAACTTTGCTGTTGGGAAAATCATGGAATGTTCCCCTCAGGATTTTAAATGCTATTTCGTGAAGAAAATAAGTCCCTCGACCATGTCTCGGGACTTATTTACTCTTCCCTCAATAGCATTTAAAATCCCTTGGGAGTGCAACATTCCGTAATTTTCCTCCACCACCAGTTAACAACTGTATAATGTAATATAATACTAGAAGTTGTTAAATATTCTTTTTTTTACAATAAAAATTGGAGCTTCATTTTTTTTTTTTTCATGGACGGGGTATAGTGACACTTCTAATATACAGAAAATATTTGTAGTTTCAAATCTTGAAAGACACACCTGAAAGACACTTAATTTACAATAAATTTGAACAGTCATGATTGTACAAATGTATACCAAGGCACAGCATTTGTGATAAAGACTATAATAGTTAATAAAATGTACACAATTCACACATAAATAGAGTAAAAGTCAATAAGAATTTGATACTGTGTTAACGATCAGGCATGATTCAAATCAATGGAAGATTAAAGAATGCACCTAGTGATTATATTGCTTGTCTATACAAAAGTATGAATTAAAAACACCAAATATAGAAGTACCAAATTACTTTGATTGGTGTCTGTACACTAGTATGAATTTAAAATATAAATAAACCTCCATCATTTATATACTCCATGTAAAATTATTGGTACATGACTGAAAAAGTGAAAACAAATACCAAATTGTGGCATAAAAATTATGATTTAGACAAATATTTCGTAATCAAATTCCTAAGCCTCAACTCTAAATTTGATCAAGTAGAGCATTTAAATGTTTATTCATTTAATTTATTTATTTGATTTATATAACCACAATACAGCACAGAATTTCATAAAATTATTAAAATCACAATACCAAATCTAACCCATACGTTATCATCTCACTCTTATAGCCAGTTTACTGTATTATTCTCTGAACAGTTACAGTAACAGCTTCACTATATTTAATTTCAAATCATGATTAAAATTGCAATTCACTGTCCTCTTTCATTAATGATCCACAAGCCTACTCAAAATTCTCTATACCCCTATCAATGCCCCAGCCAGGTTTTGGGGTTCTTAGTTGTTACAGTATTAACTTTACTCAATTCAATTCAAATCATGATTAAAAACTTATCGTAAATCAAATTGATCTTTCATACACAATCCATAAGTTTTCTCAAATCTCACTCCCTTACTCCCTCTCATTCTCCATGGGCGAGGACCCCCACCAGGTTTGGGGGCACTTGACAAGTTACGTTACTAACATCACTACATTCAATTTCAAATCATGATTAAAATCTTATATTAACCTTGAACTTGCATTCACAATAAAAAAAAGCCTTTTCACTACTCCACCATGTCCTCTCTGTCCGAGTCTGTGGGAGAGGCCCTCGTCAGATTAGGGGGCACCCGCAGAGACGCCTGGGAGTGCGTAGCCGAGCCAGCCCCCATCATGTCCCTCCTCCTGAGGGCAGGGGACGGGGACCCGGGGATATTGAGGAGGTCCTGGGATCCGATCCCCCCCTTGGTCTTGGGTCTAGCCACCATGGGGTTGCGCCCCAGACCGCCGGGGTTGTTCAAGGTGGTGTTGAGGGTTAGGAGGTTGATACTCTGGGATGACCCGGCCCATTTCTCCATCCCTGTTGCCTGGTTCTGCAAGGCCGTTTTCAGATCCTTGTCGATGCCTACAACTCCCATCTCACCAAACACCTGCAATTTGATAAAAGATTTTAGTTAAAAAGTAATAAAGAACTGTCTACATTTTTCTTACTTTCTAAATAGTCATCTGCATCAGCATCAGCAGCAGCACCATCATCATCATCTTCATTGTCATCACCATCATTACCATTGACACCATCATCATTACCATCACCCATCATCATTATCACCATCATCATCATCATCATCGTCATCGTCATCATCATCACCATCACCCATATCTTCTTCTACCTAAGTTTGCCATCTTTCAAACCATCAGATGCAGGTAAATAACTCTTACCTCAACAAGTGACCCATCAGGGAGACATAGGAAGTGTCTGAAGAGTTCCCTCAGGCCGTCCAGATGAAGGGTGTGCACTGAGATGTGAGTCATCACCTCACTCAATCATCACCACCACCACCACCACCACCAACATCATTATCATCTTCACCATCATCACTATCACCATCAACTCTTACCTCTATGATAGACCCATCTGGGAGACGCAGGAAGTGTCTGAAGAGCTCTCTCAGGCCGTCCAGATGAGGGGTGTGTACTGAGATGCGAGTTGTCATTTCTCACTCAATCTTAGCACCATTACAACTACTATCATCACTACCACCATCATCATCAGCATTGTCATCATCATCATTAACATCATATCTAGAGAATAGGCAAAGATGAACAACCCTTACCTCAACAATTGACCCATCAGGGAGTCGCAGGAAGTGTCTGAAGAGCTCCCTGAGGCCGTCCAGATGAAGGGTGTGGACTGAGATGTGAGTCGTCACCTCTCGCTTGCTCTTGGAATCTGGATCCCGAGGATTGTCTTCAGAGTCCTCTTCCTCCTAGAAAAAAAAGAGAGTAGAAAACAAAAGGTTCATCAGAAATTTCTTTCTTTTTTTCCGATTCAAATCTGATGTTTTTATTGTTCCATAATTTGCTTCTTGACAGGTCTTATAAGAAATATGTACACTTTAATGGCCCAATCTTCTATAGGTGAACAGCCAACACTGGTTATTCATTGAAAGATCAAAAGTTATAATCATATATAATGCCAATGAAACATATATATAGTTTTTTACCTCTTCTTCTTCCCAGATATAGTCATACACAGCCACGTTCCGCCTCTCTACCCTCCACTGCTCTGCCTTGTTACAGATGTACGACAGTTCTTGGTTAGTTATAATAAGATCATATGGCTAAACATATATGATTACAGAATAAACGTATATATGATAGAAACATATATATAGTTCTTTACCTCGTCTTCTTCCCAGATATAATCGTAGACTGCCACCTTGCATCTCTCTCCCTCCTCTCCCCTCCATTGCTCAGCCTTGTTACAGATGTACGACAGCTCTTGGTTACTTATAGTAAGATCATATGGCTCAACATATATGATTACAGAATAAACATATATATGATAGAAACATATATATAGTTTTTTACCTCGTCTTCTTCCCAGATATAATCATAGACTGCCACCTTCCTTCTCTCTCCCTCCTCTCCCCTCCACTGCTCAGCCTTGTTACAGATGTACGACAGCTCTTGGTTGCTGATTTCCAGATCGTACGGCAGGAAGAAATCTCCCTCCGGTGCATGCAGGCGATGGTAGATGTCCAACATGCGGCCATTGTTGTGAAGCCTAAAAGAATAATAACATAATTATAATAATTTTGAATAATCTTAACTGGATAAGACATGACTGTATGACAAGTGTTATTGTTTCCTCTTTTTTGAAAATCAAGTTTAAACTAATATAATCAATTTGCAAACAAACAAACAGGCACAAATATTCAAGTCATTCTAACATAAATTTTAATTGACCATGTTTCTTAGTAATGAGGTACACTTTAGTTTACATAATTTGAAATTAAATGATCAAATTAACCATCATAATGAGAAATAACACACAGAAATGTATATATGTGGGATAAATTTATGGGACTATGTAAAATAATTGTATAATTTATATTTTATATGTATGCAATTTGTTGTAATGTATATTTGTGACCAGCTATAGCAAGACCTGGCACTTGTCGGTAAAAATCAAAATGTAGATTTTCATACCATTAGAAAGGCCTTATAACAAGCTTTCATTTGATGCTTTGTTCTCAAATAATTGATCAATAATTGGCGAAAATTTGATTGTTTCAATTTTTCAATCATAGGTCTTTTACACACATTGTGTGAACTTAACATGCCCATTTCTTCAAAACATGAATTACCGACAAGTGCCGGGTTTGCTAGAGCGGGTCACATTTAGGTAAACAATTTAAATTAAAATAAAATAGTGTTACCTGAGGAAGTACATGTAGAAGATGACACAGGTGAGGAATGAGATGGAGAGGTAGATAGGCACGGTCAGGAGGATGCCCATCAGACCGTTGTCATGGATACGGATGAAGTGGTAGTACAGCTTGGCTGCGTCTGCTATCGGAATCTCACTGTTGGTGTTGGAGTAGCGCTGTGAGGAAATAAAGAACAGAAACATGAGACACGATTATTCATGGTCTTCTAGTTTTTTTAGAACTTTTAGAATCAGTTTATTCCCCAAAACTCAATGAATACCCTCCACACTCAATCATTCAATCAATCAATCAATCAACAAACCAATCCAAGCAATCGATTGAGGATAAGGTAGACCAAGACAAACTTGCAGAAGATATCAGGAAAGTTCCTGGTGAGCAATGGACCTACCCACGAATCAACTAACCAGTCAAGCAACTAGTTCACTTACTCCAAGAGGAGCATCTATGATGGCGATGATGAATGGATCGAGGAGTGTCATGATGGAGTAGACCATGACAACTTGCAGAAGACATCAGGGAAATTCTTGATAAGCAAAGAACTGACCAACCAACAAACCAATCAATCTATCAATCAACTAACCACAAAAACCATCAACAAGTCAAGCAATAAAGCAAATACTTACCCCAAGAGGAGCATCTATGATGGCGATGATGAATGGATCGAGGAGTGTCATGATAGAGTACACCATGACAAACTTGCAGAATACATCGGGGAAGTTCCCGACAATCTTCTGGAAGATCCAACAGATGACGAGGAGGAGGGAGAGGACGAGGACGTTGGTCAACGGTCCCAGGATCACCACGGCAACCTCCTCCTTGGTCTGCAGCAACGAGGCCTGGTAGTTCAGGGACACCGTGTAGGCCAGGAACTGGAACCTATATGTAGTAGAGCAAGCAAAGGGAGATTAAAAATACTGTTATCAAGTTGACAATGAAAAAACCTAATAATGGCCCTGATGATAATTATTCAATACATTTATTAGATTAAATGGGAAGATTTCATATCAAACACAATTAACCATCATGAATGACTTTGTGAATTGTGGGCCGATCTTTTAAGAGTCTCTACAATTTTGGTTGCACTTACGCGCTAAATGGGATCCCAATGATGTTGAGGAATGCCCACTGTCCCAAGTAATGGAGGTACATCTGAATGAAGATGTCTCATAGTGACAAAACAAAAATAGGCCTATCTTTATTGGTCTCTGCAATTATTGTACCTTGAAAAATACCCGTGAAAAATGCACTGATTTTGAAAATGATTTGAAGAGTTGTACTTACGTGTTGATCGGGATTCCAATGATGTTGAGGAATGCCCACTGCCCCATGTAATGGAGGTACATCCGGATGAAGAAGATGACACAGAGAAGCAGTATTAGGGTCCAAAACTCTCTGGAGCGCCACTGAGACAGGCCCAGCTCCGAAAACAGCTGTCTGCTGATGTACTGAACCTTTTCATGTCCCCTGCGGTGGATGTGACCTTTGGTGGAAAATGGCTCCCTGGAAGAAATAGAATGTGGAAAATATGATAATTATTTAATGAACTGATGTCAATTGTAATGGTATGGTTAAATAGCCCAGGGTGGCCATTAAGTAGTAGTTCTATGAAGAGCTGTTGACTGATGTACAGAAACTTCTCGTATCCCTTGCCGTGGATGTGGCCCTTGGTGGAAAACGGCTCCATGGGATTAGGTTTTAAAAATGAGACATGAATTAACTCTTCTTATGCCTAGGTCACAAATGATCCGGGCGCCGTACAATTTTTCTCCCTACGGCGGATTTTCTACGATTTTGGGAAATTGTGATATCGTACAATGTCTGTGGTATTTTAGAATAGCAGTCACATATTCTCTGGGGCCCGTACGATGACCTTTGTCTTAAAATAAAACATAAATCGCACGGCTCCCGTGAACACAAACTTAGTGCCCGTACGGGTGCCTTACGGTGCTCTTACGGATACGGATGAAGTGGTAGTACAGCTTGGCTGCGTCTGCTATCGGAATCTCACTGTTGGTGTTGGAGTAGCGCTGTGAGGAAATAAAGAACAGAAACATGAGACATGATTATTCATGGTCTTCTAGTTTTTTATAACAGAAAAATTTTCATTAAACGTGACTCCACGGTACCCGTACGATTTGAGTGGCCAAATATTCAGTCTCAAAATCGTACGATATTCGAAAAAAGACTGCGATGTCCGTGCTGTGCCCGTGCTGTGCCCTTGCGATGCTCTCTACGATGTGTCTACGGGCTTACGGCAAGTAAAAAATCGTACGATGCATTTTTTTTAAAACTTCGCGTTAAACAAATGTTTGACATCGTACGGCGAGGAAAAATGCAACGGCGACTGTACGATAGCCACGGCACCCGTGCGGGGGCCGCAAGATTCCTGCAAGATTTCACCTAAAAGTGGCATCGTAATGGCGCCGTGGCCCAAATCGGAGCATTTGTGACCGTAGCATTACTAAACCATAGAACTGCTACTGAATTATTAAACACTCTTTTGTATGGATATAATACTCTCTGGAGCGCCACTGAGACAAGCCTAGCTCTGCAAACAGCTGTGGATGTGACCCTTGGTGGAACATGGCTCCCTGGGAAAAGAAAGATCATGGGATTTAGATGAACAATTTCAACAGCAAGCTGTGAAAGCATTATAAATTTCTTAGAAAGTCCTGTCAGCAGCACTCTACTAATACTGCATCTTGTAATGGATATAACACATGTATAGGCTGGAAAACTTTGTTTTTAACCATGGTTTAAAACAATAGAACACCACTTGTAAGCTGATGGAGAAAGAATGTACACTTTTCAACATTATTAAAGCTACACATTGGCTAAAGACCCTAAATAAAGGTCTATGCATGTTCTCTGATGGCAAATTTCATTTGGTGCTGCTGGTTGCCCTAGGAAAAGGCATGATATAAAAATGAAATATCAAAATGCAACTTACTGGACGGCGAATCCATGAGTGGTCAGTTCCTCCAAGTGAGTGAGCTTCTTGCATTAGAAATATAGAATTATGACTGATTTACTGAAACTCTCATGAAAAATTCAATCAATATAACTTTCCTTTGGTGTGTTACTTTAAACTCTGGGATGTAGGATGGAATAAAAATGAAATATGAGAATGCAACTTACTGGACAGCGAATCCATGAGTGGTCAGCTCCTCCAGGTGAGTCAGCTTCTTGCGTTTCTTCCTCTCGTTGAGGAGACTGGTCTTAGGGATCATGGTGTAAAGCCGACGCAGGTAGTCTGTCTGGGGAGGGTTCACATGTTGCTGTAATGGGATGAGGAGGATTCATTTTGATATTAATTAGTTCCTGTATTTCTCATTCTCAGTAATAAAACAAAAATGTACATTTAATAACAGTCACTTACGAATATGAATAATAATTATTTATGTCACACGGTTCATCTTTTCATTGAGGAGGCTGCAGTCTTAGGGATCATGGTGTAGAGCCGACGCAGGTAGTCTGTCTGGGGAGGGTTCACATGTTGCTGTGAGGAAAACAAACATTGACTTTCTATAAAATTTGGTCACTGGTCAGTGAAAACCAATTACATCATTCTTGCAAAAATTTGCACTGGACTGAATAGTCCTACTAAAAAATCTTGATGTTTATCTTTACATTTTAATAATTCACTCATGGATATGAAGAATCAAAATTGGCTACCAAGGATACCACCCCCCCCCCCCCCCCCCCTCAATTCTCATATGTGACCTTACACCACAAAACGACCATTATGTCACGGATATAGTTTCTCTGTTATTAGCTGAAATAGTCAAATTTGGTCAAAAGTATGAGATTCAGAATTTTTTATTTCCTGAATGAAGGTATCTTAATCTACCTTCTGTGAAATTGTTATCGTCATAAATCATGTTTAAGTATATTTTTTTCATCGAATAAAAATTATCAGATTACAGCGCTTGAATGGACACCGATCTTTGAAGTGGCCCGTTTCTCCCTTGTTTGAAAACTGCTTCAGCCATTTTCAAAATCTTTGGCACTCATTTTCAGAGGGTTTGCCAAGTCTGAATATGACAAATTATATACCACTTTAAAGGTACCGTAATAAATTATACTGTAATGTCATGTGAAAATCAGCATTATCATTTTCCCAGACTTATTGGTCGTTTTGTGGTGTAAGGTCAAATATACAGTTTGTTTAGAGGATTTCATTCTTCATCTATTTATCTGTGTACATAGTTTTCTCTGTAAGATTGTTATTGTTGTAGTAGTTGCTGTTGTTCTTGTTGTTGTACCCGTTTTATCGAATTGTAATTGTCTTTAATGCAAAAAGTGGGGGGGAAATTAAATGAAATTCATCTAATCCACATACCTTGTAGAAAAGAGTTGGCTCTCCTTTCACCGGCAGGAACCCGTCCTGTTTCTTCTTGATGTACTCCTCGTCGTCATCATCTGATTCGGAGTCCGTGTCCAGGTAAGCCTTCTCGTACTTCCCCAGGAGCTTGCGAGAGCCGACCGTCGTTGGGGGCGGTTCCTCTTGCTTGGCGCCGCGGAAACGAACCCCAGCAGTGTCCACAGACTCCATCGACTTGGTAGATGCTTCACTCATCTCCTGAAATATATTTTTTTTAAAGGATATAAAGTTGAGATTATGTTGCGCAGAATCTTGAAAATGTTGTTTTTATGGTAGTATGTTTAATTTCATCTTGTCATGAATGTAAAGAGAAATTTCCTCGAAATTCGGTGGAGGATGCTGGGATGAATTTCATCAATTTACAAATGCCCTCCTCCCATGTTACCATACACTCCACCACCCCTCTCTCTCTCTCTCACCTGTTTGGTGTTGTCCTCCATTCCTTTCACTGCTGCTGATTCTGCCTTGATGATTGCAATGTTTATATACCTCATCTTTAATTTCCCTTTTTTTAATACATTTATTATTGTGTACATTATTATAATCTCATTGTGGGGATTGAAAAATCCATACATTTAAGTTGAATTGAATTGCATTGTAAAGCAGGTCCCACTGCCCACTCTAGGCAGTTCTTACCCCTCCCCTCCTTCCTCCTCCTCTGCCCCCTCCCCCCACCCCCCCCCCCCCCCTCCTCCCTCTCACCCTGTAATGTAATGCCGCCCTCTCTCACCCGTTTGTTGATGTCCTCTGATCCCTTCTCACTCCCCTCACTGCTGCTCAGTCCTGCCTTGATACTTCCACTAGAGCTGCTCCCACTACCGATTCTCGGCTGGTCTGACCCCTCTCCGGCCTCTACGGCCAGGTCAAAGCTGACCTTTGACCCTTTCATGTCACTCGATGATTGATTTTCAACTGTTTAAAGAAGGAATTTAAAATTACAGTCAAAATATGCTCAACTTTGTTCAACTCTCAAAAAAGGATTAAAACTTAGTTAAAACATGCACCACCCGTCTATATAGACTCCTGTCCACTTTTCTTGACTCCCTAGGAATCAGTTAATTTACCTGTCCATTAAAGGGATCTAGTAACTTTGCTGACATGTGCAAAAAGTGATGAATGGTTGATACAATGTGTATTGTTGTTATCTTATATGTCCACTGGGCGTTGTGTGAAAATTTCAAGTTAAATGGACGTTATATGGCCGAGTAATGACAAAAATGCAAAGTGATATTCACTAACTCATTGCACTCACTTTGTACATGGTTTTCGCAATCCAATGGATAATTTAACAACTGAACACCGTCTTCAATCGTACACATCTTTTTAACGAAAGGGAAATTTGAAAAACAGAAACCTGTCCCATGCTTTTATTGTTAATACGAATTAACGGCCACCTGCTTATAAATACCTTTTCTGTATGCCTTTGATGGCATTCAAAGATGAGTTAAACCGCATCTTACTCTACTCACTTCTTTTGATGATTTGTTTTTATCTGATTTACCAGAAAATAACTACCTACCACCTTCTGTACTTCAAGCAACATTAAACATAGTTGATCATAGATTTTGATTTTTGCACAAGTTCCTTGATCTTACTGTAAAAATACATTAACATAATATTACAACAGATGTTTACCTTGTATATTAATCAATTTGGTTATTATAAACATGAGCACAAGTGAAAATGCCAAAAATATTCAAGCAACCTACCTTCGATTGTAGAAACAACATCGATAGCTGACCCTGGGATAGGTTCTTCACCATCTATGGCCTCCTCTGCTCCCTTGACCCGGTCAGGAAACCCTAGGAGGTTGGATGAGAACTGCAGCTCGACCTCATACTCCTTCTGACCGGCCAGGTATCTGTGAAATGTAATAATATAAAAGACATTTATCAATCATACAAAAAGGGATATGTATGTTTTCTGGATTCCTTTCAATAGACACAGTTAACAACAGTCATTATATGTATTAAATGTAATTTCCTCTACTCCCTTAATACTGTCAGGCAACCCTAGGAGGTTGGATGAGAACTGCAGCTCAACCTCATACTCCTTCTGACCGGGCAGGTATCTGTGGGATGAAATAAAATACATGTACAGTATAAGACACTTAAATAAGTGCTAAAAGTGAGGAGATGTATTCAAAAGACACATTCATTAGAAGTATATAGTGTAATTTACTCTACTCCCTTAATTCTGTCAGGGAACCCTAGGAGGTTGGATGAAAACTGCAGCTCTACCTCATACATGTACTCCTTCTGACCGGCCAGGTATCTGTGGGATGAAATAAAATATAAGACTATTATAAGAGCTTAAAGGGATCTAGTAACTTTGTTGACATGTGCAAAAAGTGATGAATGGTTGATGCAATGTATATTATTGTTATCTCATATGTCCACAGGGTATTGTGTGAAAATTTCAAGTCAAATGGACATTGCATGGCCAAGTAATGAGCGAAAATGCAAAGTGATATTCAATAAATCACTGCACTCACTTTGTACACAGAAGAAAAACTCGCCCGGAGTTTTTCTTATCTGAATACTTTGATCGTACATATCTTTGTAACGAAAGGGAAATTTGAAAAACCGAAACCTGTCCCATGATTTTATTGTTAATACGAATACAACAAGGTATGAGGGAACCGCTAGAATGAAACATTTATTTTGAGGATTTGGACAATGTTACTAAGTCCCTTTAAAGAGAGGATATGTCTTCAAAAGACACATTCATTAGAAGTATATAGTGTAATTTCCTCTACTTCCTTAGTTCTGTCAGGGAAACCTAGCAGGTTGGATGAGAACTGCAGCTCAACCTCATACTCCTTCTGACCGGCCAGGTATCTGTGAATTTTGATTGCAATTTGAGACATTAATAAATACTATAAAAGGAATATGTCAAGACCCAGTTGTAAGCAACAGTCATTAGATGTATAGAGTGTAACTTCCTCCCTTCCTTTAGCCTGGTCTGGGCTAGATGAGAACTAAAGCTAAATCTCACACTCCTTCTGTCCGGCCAGGTATCTGTGTGATATCAAAGTTATATTCAATGTTTGATACAACCTACTTGTTCCCTTATTTGACAGCATCACAAGAAATATCCTCATCATCATGATGATCAAAGTAATATCTTATCAACATGTTCATCATCTTCGTCATTATCACTGCAATCCATTAGGGTTATCAAGTCACTTTACCTTGGTAGCCTGATAATCTCAAAGTAGACATTGCAGAGCCAGTGGTCCAGGTCGGATGCCATCAGTTTCTCCACCGTCTCATGCCGGTCAATCCTGGCGTCTATCTCCCCTCGCAGCATGGGAGCCTTGTATCTGGGGTGGGGGAGGGGGGGGGGGGGAAGAGTGCAACAACAAAATAAGGAATAGAACCTTTCAAAAAACAAATTTTTCATCAATAATTTTCCTGACAATAATTGTAACCAGATTAACTACAGTTTATTGTTATAAAATCTGCATGTCTTGTAACAGAATGGATGACATCACACTTTGAGAATGAATGTATTCAAATTGAAAAACATTTCATCTTGAAATGCTGTGTTTTTTGTTTACCTAAATTGGGATGACATTATTCACATAAATTTTCCTGTCGTAACTCATAAGCATCAAACTGCATGGTTACTATATACAGTATATGGTGTAAAATTCTAGAAAGAGCGATGTGTCCAAATAAAGAGACATTTGCACTAATATACCAGGAACATGTAAACTAGCAGTTTTCTCATTACCATAAACACTTGTCCATATACAATCTAGATAACACCCTTTCATGGGGCATGATTGTACTCACTTTCCCTGTGGGACTTCATCACAGATGAGAAAGACACCCCCAAGCGACCACCTTATCAACCGGGAACAGAGCCTCTCTGAGGGGGAACAGCTCAAAGACTAAAAAATCTATTTATCTCTGCCTATAGATGAAAGATCTGCTAGATTTGAAAGCTCACGGCTACATTGACTTACATTTTATTACACTTGCCTTTATAGTGGACAAGCAGTTTTTACATTTATTTATTTATTTGATTAACCACCAAAGAAGGGGTGATTGTACACATTGTTTTCTTGAGATGTTGTACTCACTTTCCCTGCAGGACCTCAAACTGGGCATCACAGATGGGGAAGACTCCCCAAGCAACCACCTTGTCAACGGGGAGCAGAGCCCCTCAAAGACAAGAAATCTATTTATTTATTTAATTAACCATCAAAGAATGGATGATGGTACACATTGTTGTACTCACTTTCCCTGCAGGACTTCAAACTGGGCATCGCAGATAGGGAAGACACCCCAAGCAACCACCTTGTCGACCGGGAGCAGAGCACCTCGGAGTAGGAACAGCTCAAAGACCAGGGACATGCCAGGACGGACGTCTGGTTTGGACGGGCACACTGTGAACTGACTCTGGTCAATCTAAAGTGATTTAGCAAAAAACAGGATGCAAAATAGTGATGATTAATATGATTGAATGAGATGCAATCAGGAAGGATTGAAATGGTGCAATCTGGGACAGAAAGTGAACTAGCTATAGCTCTGTATTACGTGGCTGGCATGATATTTGTAGCGCACAATACATATGAAGAATACTATTATGTCCCAGCTCTTATCGAAAATACTGAAAGAATTTAGAATTAAGAATG
The DNA here is from genome assembly GCA_037951105.1 of Echinarachnius parma. Taxonomy (NCBI): domain Eukaryota; kingdom Metazoa; phylum Echinodermata; class Echinoidea; order Clypeasteroida; family Echinarachniidae; genus Echinarachnius; species Echinarachnius parma. The sequence continues at coordinate 129,294 of JBAMJV010001137.1, read as the reverse complement.
GGTATCTTCAGGCTTGATTACACCATGCAGAGCAGGCAAAAAAATTCAAAGGTTCTTTGGAGTTAAGTTTGTATGTACAAACAAGTAACAAAGCTACAAATAAAAGTAAAAGACAAAACTACTTACATTGATCTCCACATTATAGAAGTGTCCATCATGGTTGAGTGGCATCGTTGTCCCTCCCCACTCCTGGCCCCTCAGATTTGACCATCGAAGCACGTGTCCACCCAGCCGGTCATACAGTGAGGTCATCAGGGCAAACCGACCAGCTGTCAACAAGAGAGAGGAAGGGATAAGGAGGAAAGGTCAGATTAGTTCAGAGTTAGAAGGAAAAATCAAGGCATGGAACATACACAAAGATCATGGATACATGCTACTTTGTATGCAAATAAATATATCTTTCTTATGTTGAAAATTTGATCCAGAAATGAAAAAAAAACCCTGCTCTAGAGAGATGATCTTGTTGATTTGCTTCCTACCTGGCAACTTATCCTTCACACCGCGCAGACACTTGAGTTTGATCTGGATCGGTTGTGGGGCTCGATTCCAATCTACCTTCCAGCGGCGGCCCTTGGACCCTCCGTACTGACTATCAGCCATCATCAAGTCTCCGTACATGGTCTTTACTTCCCCCTTGCGGATCTCCAGAGATCGTTTGAGGAGGTTCTCAGCTTTCTTGAAGCTCTTGTGCAGCTGGTCTTGCAGCAGACGCTCTCTCTGGAGACTCAGCTCCTGTAAATTGACATTTAAGCAGACAGTGTTACAGTAATTTCTCAATAAAGCACATTGCAATTACGCAACGTTCAGGTACATGAGCCTGAAATCTACTTTGCAATCACACCAAGTTTGAATTTTATCCTCAAAATAAATGTTTCTTAAATAACACAACAACCTGTGTTATACAATTTACAGAAAATTAACTATAATAAAAAAAAAGAGGCAAATTTTAAGAAAGTTTAACAATTATTCAAGTATTTTGGAAAAGGAAAACTCTGAGATAATTATTCTATGCTAGCACAACTTCAAATTAGAACTGTTTATCACCAGGAACAAAGGAGGATTTTGATGCAAGTAGTGTCTGAAACAGTGATAATAACAAGAGGGGTTTTACAAGGTAGCTAACCTCTTGAAGTGCTAGTTCCTTTCTCTTCTGTTTCATGACATCAGTGACATGTCTCTTGGCTTTATCCTCCTTCTGTAAGATATCCTTGTGTAACCCTAGAAAAGTGGACAAGTCCTTTTCTTTGTTCTGGTATTAGTCATTATCTAATCATAACAAATGAACGGCTGAACTCATTTCTTGTATGACAACTTTTTAAAGACCACTGCTTCTGACTTACCTCTTGAAGTGCTAGTTCCTTTCTCTTCCGTTTCATGACATCGGTGACATGTCTCTTGGCTTTATCCTCCTTTGGTAAGATATCTTCCTGTCTGTTAGGTGTGGATACAATCTAGCATCTAACTTTGTACCATATCCTGTTAATCCGGACAGACCTTTTATAGATCTTTTATAGATCTAGCTACTACAAACGCCTAGTACAGGACTTACCTCTTGAAGGGCTAGTTCCTTTCTCTTCTGTTTCATGACATCGGTGACATGCCTCTTGGCTTTCTCCTCCTTCAGTAGCATGTCTTCCTGCCTGGTTCTGGCCAGCTGGGCCTCCTGCTGCTGGTACATAATGTGCTCATCTCTCAGACGTCGCTCTTCCTCCTACAAGGAAAGAAGAAAAAGAAATTGATTGGATCAAGAGTCTGTTATTTGTTGGTTTATACAAAGATTTGAATACCAATTCAAAAGAATTGGTATGTTATTTATGCAAGTGAAAAACATGAACATCTTTCTCACTCTTGAACTAGCTGGGCCTCCTGCTGCTTGTACATAATGTGTTCATCTCTCAGACGTCTTTCTTCCTTCTACATTCATAGCAAGGATCGAGACAAAAAATATTACGAAATTGACAATTTACGATGATTCCATTTGAGTTAAACACACTTTCACTGTAGATCTAAGCATAAATGTATCATTGAATACAAAGAGTTTCTTTGGTAATTGTGATTTTCTGGGCAGGTTAATTGATAATTAAGACTTGTTTCAATAGATAGAACTAACTTTGTAGTTGCTGTGAAATGCAATACATCCATCTAACAGTCTCAAAGGTTTGATGTGTGGATCCGTTTGATGTGTTTATTTGTTTCCTTCTAAATTTGAAATAAATTTCACATAATTATTTAAAGCTAAATATTGTTTTTTACTTAATGTATTTTTTACTGCTTTATGCTGTACCTAATTCCGGGGAGCTTAGATAGGTCAATGGCCTTTGTTCCTCCCTCCACACTGTGAATTTACTTCTTGTATTGCCTCTTTTGTTATATTTGATGTAATTTACATGTTGTATAATTGCTATGCATTGTTTTACCATGTATACTTTCTATTTGTACATGTTATATTCAAGTTGTGGAAATAAAATGAATTTGAATTTGAATTATGAATTGAAAATTTGTAAAAAGAGAAATACATACATCCAATTGAATTGTACATTAAAGGGATCTAGTAACTTTGTTGACATGTGCAAAAAGTGATGAATGGTTGATGCAATGTATATTGTTGTTATCTCATATGTCCACAGGGTATAGTGTGAAAATTTCAAGTCAAATGGACATTGTATGGCCAAGAAATGAGCGAAAATGCAAAGTGATATTCAGTAACTCACTGCACTCACTTTGTACACGGAAGAAAAACTCGCCCAGAGTTTTTCTTATCTGAATACTTCAATCATACATATCTTTGTAACGAAAGGGAAATTTGAAAAACCGAAACCTGTCCCGTGATTTTATTGTTAATACGAATACAACAAGGTATAAGGGACCCGCTAGAATTAAAATTTTATTTTGAGGATTTGGACAATGTTAACCAGTCCCTTTAATACTAACCTGAACTTCCTCCAGCGAGATGTTTCCAATCATGAGCACATCGTCTCTGACTCCATCCTCGAAGTGGTCGATGTACGGATCGATCTTCTCTTCCTCCAACTCGGTACGGAGCGTTGAGATCTGGCGGTAACTGGGCTCGTGCTCCGGTACGTTGAAGAGCATTGGTGGTTCCCTTTCAGTATGGAGTTCTGAGTCACCTTGCTCAAGCGTTCCAATCAGATTCTCTAGATTTGGGAGGTCTTCATTGCTAGGAGGCACTGTGTGTTTTAATGGACAAAGAAATAAACTTGACTGGCTATATGTAAGACCAAGACAGGCAATATAAAATTAGTCAAATGTGGTGGCTAGAAAATAAATTATGGTAGCTGACAACAATTTATATATATTATACTCTCTGTATTTCATCCTTCGACTCCACATCTATCCTAAAATTGTTGTGGTTTGTGTTGTCATACCCACTGTCGCCTAAAATTATAGCTTTTTTTCCTGATTATTATTATTGGAAGAGACAGTATTCTGAATAATCAACAAGTTACGTAAACAAATTCTACATAAACATTCTTTTTAAAAAACTTACAATATTTGTACTCATCATCCGACTCCACCTCAATGCCAAAGTCCTTTGGGTCAGCGTTCTCGTACTGGTTCCCGCTGAGAGGGGCACGGACTCTCTCCTCCGACTCCTTCCTCACTTCCAACTTCTCCTTCATCGGATCTTCCACTTCCACCTTGCTGTCGTCTTCCGCATCCACGACCACCATCGCTTCTGCAGCATCATCGACGTCGGCCTCCTCCTCCACCTTGGCACTGTCTTTTGCATTGACGACGACCATTGCATCCACGCCATCGATGACCTCAGCCCCTGGAGTCTCGGTGGTGGGAGCTGGAGGGCCATCCATGCCTGTCATGAAATGCACAATACTTGACAGTGAAACCTGTGTAAAGTGACCATCAAATGGAAACAAGGATAGTGGCCACTGATCGCAGGTGACAAACAAAATCTATGTCGTTTTTCATAGTACTAGCTCATTTCCTGACATAGCAAAAAATTGCCTCTCATAACACTGATACATAGCAACAAATCATTTAAACATACATGGCTTTCCTGACATGGCAGCAAACTTACCATTGAATTCTGGATCCTCCATGCCCCCCTCCTTCCCATCCTCAGTGGGGGCTCTCTCGTTGGCCTGGTCTGGGGGCCGCGCAGCCCGACGACGGGTTTCTTCTGTTTCTTCTTCTTCCTCAGGGTCCTTCTTGTCTGCCTCTTCATCATTCTTTACCTCGACTGCAACATCTTCTTGAACTGGTTCTGCCCCTAAATGTAAAAATGAGAAGATAATGTTAATACAGTCAAACTTTTCTTAGCGGCCACCTGTCTTTAGCAGCCAACCTGCCTATTATAGTGGCCCGCAAAAGAGAAGATCAATGTTCTTTTATTTGTTTTAATAACAAGCTCCGGGCTTGATAGTGGCCCGTCTGTAGTGGTCTCCTGTTTACAGTGGACACTCATCTGTTTCCCTTGGGTGCACTCAACACAGGTTTGCAAAAAATTATACGAAGGAATGTTTTTTATAAAGAGCTCTGATGTAACAAAACCGCAAAATAACTAGGTAATTCGCCTGGTCTCGGCTCTTTATATTCTGCTGCATTTTTATTCTTATATAATAAGGACATGTTCCCAAACTTCTTGATATGTTACCACTGTAATGGTGGCTACTTATATAGCGCTAACCCTGCACATCATTACTATTATGCAGGAAATTAAATTTGAATGTTTTTAAGCATGCATCCATGTGATCTAATATAGCACACCTTTGTAAGGCAATATGGCTGGTCACAGTTAATTCTGAAAAAAAAATCATTGATATAAAAATCAATTTTGGAATTTAATTTGTTTTAGGTGTTTGGACATAAAGATTACAAACATTTTGATTGCGAATGAATTTGAAGAAAGACCGTCGCTTTGGGGGTAAGTCGGGCAATATCAATTTACCATGCAAGGTATGTCTGAACAGAATTGATAATCAATCAAGAATAAAGTAATAGTTTTCCTCAAGTATGAATAGCCTAAAAAGGGAGGATTTTCTTTTCACGGAAAAACACAAAGATCTTACCTTCCTTTTCCAGGACATCATCAGTCTTCTCTAAGGTCTCTGCTTCCTTTGGTTTATCTATAGTTGATAAAAGAAGAATAACATAATTTCCAAGCAAATATTTCAATAAATTTCTTCATTTTAATCTGTAGCTTACAGGTATATAGGATATTACCATGTACAATAGAAATGGGCAAGCTGTAATTAAGAAAAAGGTTTACAACTTCTTAATTTGTGTCAAAAAATATTCTTCTGTAAAAGAGGTCCGTGAAATGCCAGAAGCTTCCACATTCAATAGCCTTTATGCAGTTTGATAACTTCTTTAAATTACTGATGCAAATTGCTGATGCTCAAATTCGAAAGAAAAAATATCTTTGAATATTGTTCTTGTTTCATCATGAATATGTTATTCAACTTAGATATATTGATAGAAAAATAAAAAAGCATTGATGTTGAATAAACTTACAGGCAAAAAGTATCTAGAATGATACAACCAAATATAAAGGAGAATGATATAACCCAACCCTCGAAATTAGCATAGGCCCGATGGCCCGGGGCCACTAAAAATTGCCGCCGGGCCAGTAAAAAAAATATTTGGTGGCCCGACTGGGCAGATACCCAGTAGTCATGTTTAGTTTTGTCTATGGCGTGACAAGAGCTTGCTTTTAAATGTAGCATTCAGCATGTTATACCCTTTTCTCACATACAAAATATTAGTTAGTTAAAAAGTTTCAAGTAAATTGAGCAAGTAATAGTAATACTGCTGCTGATGAATACTCATACATTCTTGAACAGCCATACTCATTTTCTAACCAGTTGTTGTAAACAAAAATTTCATATTAAAAAGTAATTTCAGTTATTTGCATATTTTGCATATCTAATGAGCATCAATATGATATGCTACTCATGAAATTACAAAAAAATACACGGGGGCAAAGGGCGATTCGCCCCCGATACCTTTAAAATCGCCCCCGTGAGCCAAGGCACGGGGGCGAGAAAAAAAAAAAAAAAAAAAAAAAAAAAACACATTATACCAAACATGGCATAATCGGATAGATCACATCATGATAATCATTTATTAGACCCTTGAGCAGTGAAAACGATGTAAAAAAAAAAAAGAGCCCCCGTGAGCCCCAAAATAGGGCGTTTTTCTCTCTCAAAATTTTCAAAATCGCCCTCGTGAAAAAAAAAGTATGAATATTCATACAACTACCCAATAAATGTGCAATTTTTGTACTAACCACTCATTTTTTACGTGAGAAAATGTATGTTGATGAGTGCTAGACTAGTGTTATTTAAGCATTCCAAAGTTGAAGTGTAATTGTCACTCGTGTGTAGCGCTGTGATTTGTTGATGTTCAAGACAATGAATAAAAAGACATAAAAACACACACATTCATCCTAATTAATGTTTATTTAATTCATCTTACAATGAAACAAAGGGGAATGAAAAAAAGTATTGCCTAGTAGGCCTGAAACTATCAATATGGTTACTGTATTAATTTTACTTTTGTTTTTCCTTATTTTTTTTCGGGCCAGTAGATTTTGGTTTCGGGCCACCAAATTTGGAAAAATACTAATTCTACTGGCCCGACCGGGCCACCAACAAAAAAAGTTAATTTCGAGGGTTGTATAACCACATCCCATGTAAAACAATGTCAAAAATTATTTTTCAATTTCAACTTAGTATCTTACCATCAGCCACTGCCTTTTTCTTTTTCTTTCCCTTTCCCTTTTTAGGCTTTGGATTGGCCAGTTCTCCTTGACCACTCTCTAAAGAATGATGGAAGAGTAAACAGATGGATGGATGGATTGATAGATGGATGGAGAGATAGATGAATTATAGATGGATATAGATTGATAGATTGATGGATGGATGGACAGATTGATACAGGGATGGAAAGAAGGATGGATACAATTACATACGGTAGAATAAAATGACATGGATGATCATGAAAAAATGGTATTAACAAGTTCATACTATAATATGTCACTATGATTATGAGCCAGATCTATATACTTCCTTTTCCTGGACCATCAAAATCCACTAAGAATCTTTCTGTTTTTATCGCAAACATTTTCTTAACTGTTATTAATTTATATTATGTTTGGTAAATTTTAGTATTTAAAAGCTAGAAGAATATGGCTATATAATCAGAAGTATGAATCAAAAGACTTGCAGAAATAGACCCAAAAGTTCTTTGAAAATCACAATTGTATTAGATAGTAAAAATTAAATATACATTTACTAAGCTAAGTATAATGTAATCCAGGTTAAACATAGATGAACTTAGTATATAGAGAGAATAAAATAACTATTCATGATGATGATTATTGAATGTCAGATGATGCTGAAAGATGGTTACTTAGATATAAGTAATATTTCGCATTTAGCGCTATATAAATTGACTATATATACTTATCAGAGATACAAGTGAACATATATGCACAGACTTTGCATTCACATACATACTGTCTAATGTACATGTATACAGACACACTGTACATAAGACTGTATATCATGTAACTCTGTTTACCTTCTTCAGCTTTGACTGCAGCCTTCACATCCTTTTCTGCCAAACTGCTTGATTTCTTTCCTTTGCCTTTCTTTTTTCCCCCTCCTCTTAGTTTTACCTTTGGGATTTCTGGGTGAACAGAATAAAAAACACAGTCAAACCTGCGTCAGCAGTCACCTGCCTATAGCAGCCGACTGAGTGGGACTGACCTATACTAGCCACTAACAGTGATCCCCTACAGAGGACAACAATGTCTTGGAACAGCGAAAAAAAAATACATGGGGGCGGCGGGCGAATTCGCCCCCGCAATGAGCTCCCGAAAAAAAAGTAGCCTCCGAAATTTGTTTTTATTTTTTTTATTTTGGATATTTTTGGGGAGGATTTTCTGTTTGGATCGTGATCAAATGCTTATTAGATGATCACTTACAGCTTTAGAGCTTAATAGTAGCCCCTGAAATTTAAAAAAGAGCCCGGAAATTTGTAGCCCCCGAGATTGTTGGAAAAGTAGCCCCCAAAATAAAAAAAATATTAAATTTGTTTGCTGTGCTGTCTTGGAACCTGTCAGTGCTAGCAGGACTGTGTTAGTATGTGTACACATGCCATGGCCACAAATTTCTAGGTGAACAGCATGAAACTATAAAGTCAAACCTGTGTATAGTGACCACCGTAAAATAGGAAACAAGAAAAGTGGCCACTGGAGACAGGTGTCATCTATAGATCTTACAAAGGTACCACCATATTCCATAACATTGTTTTTTCCCTGCAGGGGATCACTTCTGGTTGTCACTATCAGCATTTTTTTTTGGGGGGGGGGGGGGGGGGCAGGGGGGGGGGGGGCAGGGGGGAGCAGGGGGGGTTGGTGAGGAGGTCAGGTTTGGCAACTACAAACTAAAAGAATTAGGCATTTTGTTCTTGTTAACCCGTTCCCTTCGAGATTCTGACATCTCCATGGACTTTGTACACAACCCACCCGGTTCCCGTAGTCAATGGGTTAACATATTTGTGTTGTCCAAGATTAAGCCCTCAAAACCAAACCTAATTTTCCAAGAAATTAGATAAGAGTAATGTAAATTGCCAACAAAAAGGTAAGGGTAGTGACAAGTACTAATATGGTCTAAATAGTTAATATATAGATTCACACTCAGTACTCATGCAATGGAAGAAAGATCTAGGTAACTGGAAAATATTTGAATGGAGTCTGACAGACTGACCAGAATAAATATGGTCATGAACATGGTATGAAGGATAGATTATTAACTTATTATCATGAGTTTTTCATAAGTCATATTTGCTATCCTAAAATGAAATATGCTATACTATATAATCAGAGAATTTCAGAAGATAGATTATATGATGAATGCATGCATATAACAATAAATAAAGCAGCGAGAAAGTATTTGACATGTAAATATATTTTTAATATGTGTATGGGAGAATATTTAAAATTAAATGTAAGCTAGATTATAAATTAAAACTAGAGACTAGAGTCCATGTTTTGCTGAGATTGATAATAAGCTGACGAGGCTGATAAAATGAAAAAGATCATGATTTTAAAAGTAAATACATGGAAATGCAAATGTATGTCAAGAAAAGTTGAAAGGAATCGGTCAATAATCACATAGTTTTATTTGTGTAAACAAAAAAACTTACCCTCCCCTAATTCAGGTGTTTTTTCTTCTGCAGCTGCCATTTTACTTGGTTTCTTGTCAACAAATTCTCAGCTAAAATCTCTGACAAAACTTGCCAGCCTCATATCATCATACACCTGCATTACAAATTAGAAAGAAACATGTCTTAAGAGTTAAGTTATAGAAACTGTAACCTGCAAAATACAGAAAACAACTCTGTACAGTCACAATCAATAATCTTGTGATTCCACTCAGTTCAAGCTCGACTTCAATGAATCAAGATCTAGCTCCAGGATGAATCATCTCTATATTACTAGCAATCTTTTAGACCGATATCTATCACATTTCTCTGCTGAGTCTGGGCCTCTCTTGCGCTAATTAATGTCTAAAAATGTAAAATAAATCTTAAAATTAGGGCTGAACCCAAATATTCCAAAATGCCATAATATTTATTGTCCAATATTTTTAATAACTAATTATTAAATTAATTCAATTATTTATAGATTAAACTGGTACTCCGCCTCCGGAGTACTGTTCTGGTAGTGGCATCTTGCTGATACACACACAGAAGAAAATAAACATGGCTTCACTCATTTTGATTGTTAATAATACATTAATGGTCATTAATTATAATTTTCCGCTCCCATACTAAACTAAAGTAATATAGTCAATACAGCTACGCCTAAAATGCACCTGCCTCCGATCCCGCGGAGTCGCGACCCAGCGGTCCCCCGCATCGTCGGGGGTGAAGACTCGCATAGACTCGCTGCTACTTCGATGTTGCTCGATTCTTGTATCACTTCTTCACTTTTTAACTCCATTTACATCTATTACACACTGACGCTTTTAATTCTAGTTAACATACACAAGAGCCAGAATCATAACCGAACAGGCAACCAAATCGAATAACACGAATTTAATTCAATTTACCTTTGTCTGTAAGATGATTACTTCCTTCACGTAACTTTGATCGCTCCGGCGGCCATATTGTATACCATTGCCGCAGTAACGTTTGACGTCATTACTTGAGCCAAAGAGCGATACTGTAATTGATTGGATCTAGTCTCTATAAATATACCCTTTTCATTTAAAACCTATGATTTACATAGTTATATTAACTTTTTTAATTTCTCTTTCCCCAAATGATATAATATATATTTTTTTATCATTAGACAAATTATATTTTCTTTATTTCTACTGAACAGTATGGGGGAAATGACAATTATTCACGAACAATCATCGCAAATGATTACAAAAGCTGATTTGAGGTTTGAAAATAGACTAGACATTTATCTTTGACAGGACTGGTGCGCAGCTCGCAGGTAAACATGGATTGTTCGGCTGGAAAACGAACATATTTTATTGATCTTGTAAAAGATAAAGAAATTGGGAAATAAATCAATTTTCGTAAAGAAACATTTGGACAGGAAATATTAAAAATCGATGGAAATCATGGAACTGATTACATGTAAATAACTCCGTTGGTCCAATTTTGGTCATGGGTAGCCAACTGATGAAAACAGGCGAGGGAAATATATTTCTGTGCGTCGAGATAAAAATTATCATAGTGTTCTGAATTCCTCACTTTTTATACATCAAATCAAAATTAACTCAAACAAAATCAATATCATATTTCTGTTCGGAGATGTATACTGAAAGGTATTTGCAAATATTCTTCATAACTCCTGGAGTACGGGCCAACTCCGATTCCCTGCTAAAAGGGCACAAGAAAATGTTTTTAAATGTTTTTAATTGTTGAAATCTGACTTATTGTATATTAAAAATGTTAATACCACATGTAAGTAGATACAAGTATTTTTTGAAATACTTTAAATTTCACTTATGTCTAGAATGAAATAAAAAGAGGATAACTATTCATAAACTGTACCATGATAATTATAATGTGTATGCGACCATGTTCTATACACTGCATTGTCACAGGAGTTTGTAAGAATTTAATGACATAATGTATGAATTTCATTAGTTTAGTCAACTGTATTTTTGGAGTATGGAAGAATTTAATTACATAATGGTACGGTACATGTATATGAAATATGAAACATATATATGAAACATAATGGTATACTATATGAACATTAGTTGTTGTTGTGTAGGCATGCAAGTGATCATCACAATGTTTTTGTTTTGAAATGTTTATGGAAATTGTTATATTATTGTTAAGATGTAGGCCTACATAATATTGTTGTTATTACCTTCTCTTGCCATTTTGCCAATGGATGAAACATATTTTCTTTATAACATTAATTGTATGTTTGAAGACCAAATAAAATATATCTATCTATATCTATCTATCTATCTACTATAATCCTGGCAGATTTGATGCCTCTTACATTTAGCGACTTTTTGCGGAAAAGGGTTTTTAGCTGAAGGATATAGTCTAGGCCTACTAAATTAAACCAATGAGGTATAAGGTTAACCTTATATACCTCCTTGATTAAACTCAAATTAATCTCAAATACGATGAGAGTCTGTGCATGAGCTGTCTCAGAATATAATGAACTGCTATATAAAAGTATGCGTATAGGAGGCGGGGTAGGCCATATTTGGGTAAATTCATGTAATGTGGGCAAACTCTCTAACATTCATTTTACGGGGCGTCAGAGGGGCGAGGACTTCTTTTTTTGTTTTTTTTTCTTTCTTTTTTTCTTTTCTTTTTTTTTTTTTTTTTTTTTTGGGGGGGGGGGGGGGGGGGGGGGGGCTTGCCGGGTGAAAAGGTGGGACGGATTATTATTCAGACAAAATATCTCACCCCACCGGAGAAAAATGTGCCCCTACGCCCAGCATGTGCCCCCGCGCCCAGCATGTGCCCCTACGCCCAGCATGTGCCCCTACGCCCATGTGCCCCTATATACATCCAAAGTGCCCTAACATGCTCTATATAGAAGGCTGGTGACTATTCCCTTTTCATGGAACTTATACCCCCAGCTCTTCTTGATGGTGATGAGCTATTGTTTCCGAAGATTAAACTATCATTTTTTTTGGGGGGGGGGGGGGGGGCAGGGGCTCATGATAGGCTGATCCAGTATTATACATGTTTCCATTGGACCATGAACCTAGGTTCATGATTGGACAAACATGACTAACGTTGCCTTATTATTATTAGATCATGATGTATTATATTATATAGCTATACTTGGAGTTGATTAATTCTTTAGCCTATATCCCGGAGAAACCGCCCAATTTTCTTTAAGTTTTCTTCATTTATAATACAGTTATATATTCTTGGTAATTTTCTCTCTGTTTGAAATAATTTTGCCTTAATATAATGTTCTAAACATGTTGATTTCTAACAAATTATCCAGTGACGTATAGTGGTCGGACTGATTGGGGGCACACCTTGTTCCTTTTTTTTAAAGAGATATTCTTATTGTATCCCGTGCCCCCATTATAGCTATGTACTCCAAAGATATTCCCGGATTATAAAATCATCCACAGACACGTCGTGAAATAATACCACGGTATTTTGTTTTTATTTTGTTTTTCTTGTTCGCTGGGCTTGTTCAATTATATTCATTTAAAATCAATTAAACTCGTTAGTGGTATATTTAGCATCACTAAAATGTGAGGATCTAAGCGTGTAGCCGGACCCTGACGGTGGTAAATTTATGGAAGTGCAGAATCTTTTTTACCAGGGGCGGGGGACGGTAGTTAAGTTAAAGACCTTCCCGTGCCAATGTTGGCACATAAGGCGGCGCCTATTTTCCGATTCATTAGCCCTAGGCCACACGTCTACTAAACTAGCGAAAGCTACAGAAGGGGGCCAGTCCTCTGGTAACTCGTGTGATTAACTTTCCCTTCTCCATTCTATAAATGCCGAGTGCCTGGCTAGAAAGCAGAGGGTACCATTTTTAAAGTCTTTGGTATGACCCGGTCTGGGTTCGAACCCGGGACCTCCCGTGCATGAGGCGGACACTCTAACCGCTAAGCCACCATGCTCGGGGGGGGGGGGGGGGGGGGGGGTGTATAATTATGATTGGTAATACAGGAAGCAGGTGCCGTTCCCCCTTTTTTTAGAGCCGAGCTGGCCGCTCCTAAGGGTATTAGTCCCATTTTCATCAACCGCCGCTCCTAAGGGTCCCATTTTTACAAAAAAGGCAGATCGCCGCTATCACCTCTCCAATCTAAGACCCCTGTTTTGACGCACACCCCCGCTCCTAAGACCCCCGTTTTAAAGCACACCCCCGTTTGGAGACAACCCCGCTCCTTAGACCCCTGTTTCGAATTTGGCAGAGGCACACCCCCGCCAAAAGATAATGCGAGTAGAGGTCAGTGGAGTACCCCCATCTGCTCGATTCGATTCTGCTCGAATCGGCTCGAATTCGTAAGTGCGCCAACTACGATCTAATCTGCATAGCTAGCAACGGAACGCTATTCTGTGAATTGGGAGTGGCAAAATAATCACTCAAATCACGACTTTAAACTAATTTCTTGATTCACAAATAATTTGAGACGATGGATAAGAAGAAGAATAAGAGAGCCATCCGGATAAAGTTGATCAGCATGGGAAATGCAGAGACGGGAAAGGTTTGTAAAGTTTTAAATGGTCCATTTACAGCCCCACATACTGAAAACTGTGTTATCTTTGTGATGGCTGATGCGTCATAATTTGCTGAATGAATGTTGTTGACCTTAAAAAACTTGGTTTGACACAATATGAAATTGATTTGGATGCATAATTCGTATTTTAATAAACCTCATGTTTTGATACAGCAAATGAGCAATGAGCAAACATGATGAGTGTGCTACTGCTAGAAAATACATACAAATTTACAATCAAGTCTCAAGATTAAATCTTTTAATTATTAATTTGGATACGTCAATTGTCATGACATGATTGTAAATTTGAAATCAATTTACGCAAAAGTAAAATTAAGTCTAAGTAAGGCAAAAGGCTGATTTATTTTTTGGCGCAATAGTTTTTAATTCTCTGAAAGAGTGACTGATGTTTTGTTTGATGCTTTGGCTTTTGTTGTTAAAGGGATCTAGTAACTTTGTTGACATGTGCAAAAGGTGATGAATGGTTGATACAATGTATATTATTGTTATCTCATATGTCCACAGGGTATTGTGTGAAAATTTCAAGTCAAATGGACATTGCATGGCCAAGTAATGAGCGAAAATGCAAAGTGATATTCAATAACTCCCTGCACTCACTTTGTACACAGAAGAAAAACTCGCCCGGAGTTTTTCTTATCTGAATACTTTGATCGTACATATCTTTGTAACGAAAGGGAAATTTGAAAAACCAAAACCTGTCCCATGATTTTATTGTTAATACGAATACAACAAGGTATGAGGGAACTGCTAGAATGAAAAATTTATTTTGAGGATTTGGACAATGTTACTAAGTCCCTTTAAGTTGATGCTAATTAGTAAATTCATTGTGCAAATGATCATGCAAATGTCCTTAATTTTAAAATTATAGGGAAAGAGCTTTTAAATAAAGTTGTTAAAATTTATTTTATAAAAATTTACTTTGTAGTGACTGAAACTGTTTAGCCAATGACTATGGGAAATTTATTTAATGTGTTCATTTATTTTTACATGAACATCCAAGACCAATTGGTCCAATCAGGACACAATACTTTGTAGATCTATGTGAATTGGCCTGGAACATGATGTGAAAGATTCTTTATAATCTTACAAACAACTTAGTTTACACTTCACCTTTCCAAAATTGTCAGGAAATAGATACATCAAACAAACAAATAAGCTCTATCTAGATGCCCAAACACACATCTAAATGTACAACAAGTTTCAGAGTTTCTCTCCTGAGACCTTACAATGTAATGTTCAATAATTGTTGATTTTCCTAACTTTTCCAATGTTGCTTTATTGCAGAGTTGCATCATCAAGCGATACTGTGAGAAGCGGTTTGTGAGCAAGTACATGGCAACCATCGGAATCGACTATGGTGTCACAAAGTGAGCAAATGAATTAAAAAAACTACAATAACTATTTTTACCAATAGAGATAAATGCTTTTTAACCTGCTGAAAAACATTGAAAATAATTGGAAAATGTCACATTTGTAGTCATATAGATCTTTAAAAAAATTTGATATGCAAATGCAATGAGTAAAATATCTAAAAGATAATATTGTGTGTTATATGTTGATACCGGCTTTATCTTAAAATTTATGAAAATTTAATTTTATTGGTTTTTGCCTACTCTTCAAATATGTTTTCAAAATGATTTTTATTACTGAAGAATATTTCCTTCAAACTTGCATCATGATATATTATTGTTGATGTATACAAATTTTGTATGTGGATATACAGATATGATTTGTGAAAGTACTCTCAAATCAAATTAATGTTGTTTGTATCGTTCTAAGAGTTCTAGTAGTTTTAAATGCCTTGAAATTTTATGTCAGATTATTAATTTTTATGAAATGGAATAAAAAACAAACTCCAATTACAAATGTACTTTTATAACTGTTGTATTATATGGATAACATAAGAGTTGTAAGAAAAGAAATGGTCTACAGATTTGAATATGTAATTTCCTTTGTTGAACCTTTTCCCGGAGTTGGGATTCTAAAAATAGACCTGAATGTGAATATCTTGCCAAGTTGACCTTCATTGAAAAGGAAAAATGAGAAGAGAAGTGGTCTGAGAGAAAAAAGCTTTATTTTCTTCAATGATATTTTCCATAGAGTTGCTGTGAAAGACAGAGACCTAAAAGTGAACATCTTTGACATGGCGGGACATCCAATATTCTATGAGGTAAGAATTTATGATTGTGATTATGGGCTTGCCTGTAATTGTGGTCCAGATTGGCCAGGTGCCGATGGCCACCAGAAATTTAATTTGGCCCCTAGAAATTCTTGTATTGGCCTCCAGTGTACTGTATTAGGATCTACAACACAAACATCTGTTGTGGGAGTCATTCGATGTGTCATTCGATGTGTCATTTTTGGCCACCTGAAAGAAAAACTTAGAGAGAGCCTTGGTGATTACAACAGTCTAAGGACAGTCTTCTACAAAACATCCAGGAAAGAGTTTAAACAATCAAAATTAAATCTTTTCTACTGGACTTTACCCTAGCCTGTTTAGCAGAAGAAGCAACCTCTAGACAGGTTGTGAAACTGAACTACTTAAAGGACTTCTAAATTAGAGGATTTAGAACGCTGTTCCTATGTATTATTACCTGTAAATCACGAATCCAGCATTTAATTTTAATAATTTTATCTCACTATGGTCAAAAAATGAAAAATAAAGACATTTTGAGACCTCTTCTTGAAACGTGCGAGCTGATTGGCTGATTGGGCTGTGACGTGTGAGAAGTAAGTTGCACCCGACGTTTGTACACAGAATGACTGGTTTGACTCCTCATTTCAACAGCCAATTTCATAAAGGAAGGCAACGTATAGATATCTTATTCGGAATAAGTATTCTTATCAATACATTTTCTACATACTCAATGAAATGATTTGACACAAAATGTCCAGATTTCGTGAGTTTGGTAACTTTTCCAGAACGAAGTTCTGATCTTATCTGGGATTGTATTGCATGCTTTGTCAATGCAAATGACGCGTCTGATACATAGCTACCAGCACGTAGCATATCCGTGCATTGTGCATGACTGTGGCATTGTATGACCAAGGAACTCCTTGGTATGACTATCGCACGCCGCGATTTCCTAGAATAACGCGCCCTCGCGGTTTCCTTGTGTGGAGAGAGGAGTAGAGAGAGATAGAGGAGTTGAAAGAAACGTGATTCGATCGTGGGAATAACAATCTACCCATTATAATTTTAATTCTTATTTGATATAGCGTGTATAATTATATTTTAAATCAAGGGGGTATAAGAAGCCTCCTTGGTATATTCATGGACCCTACCCTAGATAGTAGGGTCCATGGTATAATCGATGTTTTATACTTTGCACAGTACAACCACATCAAACTCGCTAAAGACGCTAAACTCAATGATATTCAGTATTACCAGCTGGGAACGATCGTCGACTTACTTTTCACATGTCACAGGTCACATGACTACGAGGTCGTTGCAGCGTACT
Organism: Echinarachnius parma; assembly: GCA_037951105.1. Lineage (NCBI taxonomy): Eukaryota > Metazoa > Echinodermata > Echinoidea > Clypeasteroida > Echinarachniidae > Echinarachnius > Echinarachnius parma. The sequence continues at coordinate 112,085 of JBAMJV010001137.1, read as the reverse complement.
TTTTTGGGAAGCGGGGCTTGGGACTGTGTAAACCAGTGAAATTACATTTTTCAAATAAGGATAAAATGTTACAGAAACCATTTACAAATGTTTGATGCATATCAGTTTGCTACTAATGATCCATTTCTTCAAAATACGGCCTGAATTTGTCTAATTTAGTCAACCTTTAAAGAATAGTAAATCCAGTTGAAGATGTTTGATTAATTTTGTTATAATAGTGCTTGAAAAATCTCTTTAAAAAAAATAATTGTGAATAGTAGATAACTTTTGTATTGTTCTTCACTTTTGTTAACAGGTGCGAAATGAGTTCTATAAGGATGCTCAGGGAGCAGTCCTGGTCTATGACGTTGGGTCCAGGTCTAGCTTCGAGGCCTTAGATGCCTGGCTGGCTGAAATGAAGAGAGAAATGACGGACTCTGCTGAAATGGACAGGGTCGTTTTCTGTGTTTGCGCAAACAAGGTATAACAAAAATTAGCGAAGGAGTGATGTTCCATTCATTTGTTGTAATGGTTCTAAACAAATTGTCCTTTGATTCAGGCTTTTGGGAGTGGGTTGAGTAAATAAATAAACTAACTATAAATGATGTCTTTTGCCATTCAGCAAGGTACTTCATCCACATTGCTGCTCTCCACCAAGGTGTTAATGGGTACTCAATAGAAACTGCAGGGGGTTTAAAGCATGTGTGCTCGCCTAGAGTAGTACTGGCTGGAATGCTCCTCAGGGAGTTGAGAGAGTGTAGTTTTGAAGTATTGCATTTAATTGCAGATTTGCCTCAATGACCACGGTAATAATATTTGAGATGCAGGGATCTCAGGGAAAACAATGCATAAGGAATGACAAGGCTGTCCTAAATAACCAAAACTAATTATTACTATTGTTATTTTCATCAGGTTGACCGTGGAAGCCAAAGGGCTGTTGATGAGTCAGAGGGACGACTGTGGGCTGACAGTAAGGGCTTCAGATACTTTGAGACGTCAGCTCTTTCTGGGGATGGCATTCCTGAAATGTTCGCTGTAAGTACACTACCAAACCGGATTCAATCTGGATAGCCCTATGTCAGGGCTCGACACTAGTAATTGCCTGCTTGCCCGGGGCAAGCAAAAATTGATGTTCGGCAAGTAAAATGTCATAAATGGTCTAGTTTGCTTGCCCGATTGGGCAACTTAAATTTCTATTCAACTACAAAAATAGATGTAGCTTGTCACATGAAAATCTAATCTAGCAGTAAGCACGCAAGTAAATTGTCTGTAAATTGGCTTGCAACATGATGCAACTTCTGATCTCTAGCATTTCACCAAAAAGAAGGTTGCATCGTGAGAGAGGTCTTTGTCCCAAGCAATAACACTGTTTCAGGGACTAAGACTGCAGTTTCATATTTTTTTGTTGTACAACTTTGGATGTGTGTACGAGACTAGTTTCAATTTCAGTCACACCTTAAAAAAAGAGATGTGGAGAAACTACTTTTTCAAGTTCTTAAAGAGACATATAAACCATCCAATACATTTTTAGTTCACTTTTGAACATTCCATATCATATTATGAAGTTGACTTTGTTAACGGGATTCATTATATCAAAACCTAGTCAATTTTTAAAATGTTACTTTGATTTTGCAGACATTATTCCAGGATCTTCTCACTGCATTTGAGAATGGGGGTCGAGCGGAGCGCATCACCACAACACTAGGGTACACCAAGGAGCAGGTTGAAGCGATACAGAGACTCAAGAATAGCAAGGATAACTATGAGCGGCTGGGACTCTCAAGAAACGCATCAAAGTAAGTGTTAAAGAGATTTGTAAATAATAATAATAATAGATCGTCTTTGTTTAGCGCCTAATGCAGAACAGCCTCTAAGCGTTTATTATTACCCCTGGTCATTTGGTACAGTTCAGACCTGCACAATTATCTTGTACACATTCTCAACTCCCCGGGGAGCATACTAGCTGCGGGCAACCAGTTAGGTGCACCAAGCTAATTTTTACCAGACCGGGTACCCATTTATACACCTTGGGTAGAGTGTGGATTAAATGTGGATTAAATGCCATCGTGCGAACACCCTGTGCACAGTGTGAAATTCTATGTAGTGTGCTCAAACTAGCAAAGTGATTTATGTTGAAAGTGTCCTCTAGACCTCTACATACCCATGCAAAACAGTCTTTATCAATACATACAGGGCCCTTGGAAGAGCAGTACTCGATACTGAATGGGCTACCATGTTAAAATGAATCGGAAATAAATAAATAAAAGAATGTTCATCATGCCATATTGTGTGAATGGGACTACTGTTCAGTCTCGGAATGAACATAAATGTTATGCCCTTGATATTGTTAAAAAACAACAACAACACACATATCATCTAGTCCCAGGGCCTCAAAATATGGCGGTTGACCCCAATGGCAATGTACCTATTACTTTATTTAGTGTGTACATCTGTAATTAGTCTAATTACTCAACAGACTAATTAAAATGTGTTGACTACTTTCACATATTTTTGTTGTTGTAATTTTGCACTCTCTTGCCATTTTGCAGAATACTAAAGTTCATGAATGTAAAATAGCCATCTAAACATTAATTTCATGATGCCGTATTAATCTCATTTCTAATTCTCTTCTTTCTTCTCACCATTCCTAGGGATGACATCAACAGGGCGTACAGGAAGCTGGCCGTCCTACTTCATCCAGACAAGAATGTTGCACCTGGAAGCGAAGAGGCTTTCAAGATCCTAGTAGGAGCCAGAACAGAACTATTGAAGCAAAGATAGTTGGAGGTGTAACTCTCTAGGACTACCAATGCGATCTGTCTTGAACTTGATGTATAACTCTTTGTCATATTTGGAACTACTTTGCAAAGAGCTGTGCAAGCTCCGGTTTTGAATAGCTTTCGAGCGCAAGAACATAACTTTGAAGAACAAGTAGCAGCGAAGCGAAGACACTTTTTAAGAAGTGGAGGTCGCCACTGTGATCTAACTGAAAATGTGGCCGTCCTTTTTCATCCAAGTGCCCGAACATATCTTTGAAGAACAAGTAGCCGGGAAGCAAAGATTCTTTTTAAGATCATCATAGGGGCCTTAACAGATCGGTTGAAGCAAAGGTACTCTCTCCTTATGATAATTGGAACTACTTTTGAAAGCTTGCTGGCGGTGCAAGCTACGGTGTGAAAATGCTGTCTACATTTTTGTTAGTGCAGGAACATACATTTAAAGAACAAGGAGCTCTTTAAGTTTATCATCTTGACAATCCTGAGAAAATTACTTTAATTCTGCTATGCATTCTCATGGTATTCTCGCAAGTCATTGCCTTTGAGAAACGGTGTGTGCTACATGTATGTCCTGATAAAAAGACAGTATTGAGGTGGACAAGGTTGAATCTTTGGAAGTTCTTTGCCAGTGTCTCCTACAGTATAGATGGATAAGCTTTCAAAGCCAGGGGGGTGTTTCACAAAGATCCTAAGTTGAAACTTAACTCTAAGTTGGACTTAGTAACTATGGAAAGCCGTTAGTTTCTATGAAACAATTTTGTACAATTTATTTTAAAAGGCATAAAATGTTGATTGAAATCATTAATATTTTCTATTATCAAGGAGATTTCATGTTTTTGATGTAAAATTTCTGAAAAGTCTAAAATACTTGCATATTTGCTTATGAATATATTTCATTCCGAGGATACAAATGGCTTTCCATATTTTTAAAGTCCATCTTAGAGTTAAGTCCAACTTAGGATCTTTGTGAAACACCCCCCAGGTCTGAAGAGGATCTCAGGATTATAAAAAACTGTCTCCCAGGATGAGAATAAAAGCTTTCGACAAGGTGCACCCGAGATAGAAAGCGTGAAACTACAGTCTTGCTCTTGAACCAGTTATAGTGCTTGGGACTGAGACTTTTACACACGATGCAACTTTTGTTCGCAATGCTAGAGATTGGAAGTTGCATCGTATTTCATGCCGTGAATCAGCAGAGTCTCCTCGGAAAAACAGCTTCAGAGAAGTAAAGATAGTACCGTGAAACCTCGTTATAACGAGCACCCCAGGCCCATTGAATTTTCCTTGTTATATCAGATATCTTGTTGTATCAGGGCTTGAAAATAATAAAATACATAGAACTTGGACCTGTGAAATAGCCTCGCTATATCAGGTACCTCGTTATAACAGAGCTCGTTATAGATGTTCCATTGTACTGTTAAAAGATTGATGATCACCCTATGGTGGATTCTGCCTTTGTCTTACCACAAACATACTTAACTACATTCTTTGGGACATTCAATCCACGTGTTGAATCCTTGGATTAATCATTGCTGGGAAGGGCTGATTTCACTGCAAAAGATAATTTATTCCTATTTTAGAAATGTATTTGAACTAGTACATTATATTTATGTGTGTATGAGAGCAATTCAAATTTGATTCTGATGACAGGAAGAAGTGTTTTTTCTGACATTTTAAATCTATGAACAAATCATTAAAAATGGATTTATTTTAATGTTGGCACTATTTGTAATGAGACCTCATGGCAAGATGTATTTTATTTTGATAGTTTAGAAATTAATCTCCTTTGAATACAAAATATAATTAACAAAGTAATACATCTCATCTGATGACCAAGATGCACAAATATTATTTGTATACGGAACTTATTTAAATTGTTATTATATAATGAATATCAATCCCCTGCATGAATTTATTATTACAAATTATCAAAAAACCAATACATGTACATGAGGTCAGATAATCCATTATTTTGATATAGACTTATAGTCGAGGTTTAATTTTCTGATGTACAATTGTAATCTTATTACTATTCTACTATCGTCAGTGGCATGGTGTGGTCGGATTGATTGGGGGTGGGGGGGGCACACCTTATGTATTTTTTTCTTTTCTCTACAGATGTTTCCCTTACGTTTTTAAAAATTGATTTTGACATTTTAAAAATGTTTTTATATTTTTTATTTTTTTTATTTATTTATCCTTTTTTTTTTGGGGGGGGGGGGGGGGGCACTTGCACCCCTGCTCCCGTGCCCCTCCCTAGCTATGCCACTGACTATCGTGGCCTTTCCTAAAATCATGATGCCTTATTTATTTCGCTGAGCTGTCTTGTTCTACTTTTACCCTTTTACAACTTTTTTTTCTTCTTTTCAAAATGAGTATTTTTTAAAATCCCCATGTATAGATAAGAGCAAAATTACTATTATTTATGTCTTCCTACCCAAATAATGTTTGCATGACTGCAATGTTAGATCATAGAACAGGGGCAATAATGTTCTTAGAAATTGTAATGGATTGAAATTTCATCCTGGACAAAATGACATTAGATAATCATCTGTCATCAGATGAAGTTTTGAAAGGGGATGGGGTGAAGAATTGAGGGTTGTGACTTGTGAGGTTATTAGAGCAAGGAATCAGTTACATAATTCAGTGTATATCCGTCCTATATTTATAAAGTGTGAATCTAAGTAGCTTTTTGTAGCTACGTATTTTACTTCTGGATACAAAGTTTTTTATGAATCAAATATTTCCACCATTAATGTGTATGTGTATGTACTGTCTGTATACATGTCAATGTTATGTATTTATTATTTTTACGATTTTACATATGGTAATATTATAAATGTTACATTCCATACCTTAATAGATATGGTAATGTAAAATAAAGAATATAAATAGCAGATCTAAATTTGAACTCATTTCTTCATTATCAATTACTGTAGTATCTTTCAGAACTTTAACAAATTAGCTAGTGGGTAGACATTTGTATGTTTGAGTATATGTGTGTATGTGTGTGTGTGTGTGTGTGTGTGTGTGTGTGTGTGTGTGTGTATTTGCTTGTATGACTATGTGTTTGATGTAAATACTCATTCAGTGGCGTAGCGTGGTCAGACTGATTGGGGGGGGGGGGGGGCACACTTAAGTGCTCCATATTGAAGGATAAGGGGTAATTTCTTGCTTTGAGGAATAATGATCATGTGTTACACCTTTGTAGAATGGTGGGGGGGGGGGGGGCGGTCACTCCCACTATGACTTGCTATCCCGGGGGGGGGGGGGGGTGGGGTACTCACGTATATAGGGTATACAGGGATGTGCCGCTGGGAAGGGTGACTTTTTCAAGAAAGATCCTAAGACATGGGTCCCCTTTTCGTAAAAAAAATCCTTAGACATGGGTCCTTTTTAAAATTTCCTCTCTTTTATCCAGGATTTTGGGATTTGCCGATGCGAAATTGCAAAATTGTTCAAGCTCGCTACGCTCGCTAAAGGAAACCACACAATTTGCGGGAAATACACAGCAAACATGTGACGCCGGCGAAAAAAAATCCTTAGACATGGGTACCTATTTACAGCAAAGGACCCTTAGATGTGGGTATGGGTTCGGAGTTCTCATCCGCACACCCCCGTCCCACACTATAATCTGAGTACCCCCCCCCCCCCCCCCCCCCGGGCTTGCTATACGCTATTTAGCCTAAATTTTAGGGTCCTTTTAAAAGGTTTATGGACACGGGTGGGTAACTTGTGTATGAGAGTGATCCCCCGGGGGTACAACTAAGCCTCTTGTATGTTTTATATATTTTGGTTGTGGTTGGGGTGTTGGGTGGCTGCAAGTGAGGAGTGGCCAAAGAAGAAGCGCCAAATCTAAGCTACCGGCCATGCGCGCCCCTAGCTGGCCCAGCGCGGCGCCGCGCCCGGCCCGCCGGCCGGCCGGCCGGCCGCGGGTCGGGGTGTACGGTCGATCCGATCCATCTCACTTGAAAAAGGGAGACCAGATGGCTGAGACAAAACACAACCAATCGGTGGGGTTTTCGTGGCAAATTTTACGTTATGCTCGATTTCTGGTAAATGAAGATGACGGGAAATATAGTCTGACGCCTGCTTCAAGGAATGAGCAGAAGTGGAAAGTAAGTAATCATACCAAACACATTAGTGTAAGCTTATAAATTAGATTAAATTTCAACCTTTAGCTAATTGTAAGAACGTGCGACATGACAATGCGGATCAATTTTCACGGCCGTTCAGCGGGCTAGGGTTGCGTCGCGAGGCGCTTGTTTGCAGCTCGGCACGGGTGAGACTGAGACTGAGATTGAGCGATTGTTTCATATCTTCTGTAGATGAGAGAAGATGGCCGTGCATGCCGTGGCCGTGCAAGTTCAAAGATTAAAATGTGAAAAGTTCTGCAAATGTTGAAGTGAACATTTGCCAAATGTAGAATGTTTTATCACAGGTCTTTTAGTTTTTAAGTCTTAAGACACCCATCTTTTGACTTGAGTTTACTTCTCCATTCTCTACGATAAAAATAAGTTTTCCATCCTGATCTGAGCCTTGTTTTTGTATACTATAAATTTGCAGCTCGGCTTGATCATGAGTGAGAGGGAGAGATTGTTTCAAATCTTATGTCGATTACACTACCGACTACTGCAAATAAGATGGAAATGTAAACGTTTACACAAAATAGGGATAAGGCCATTAAGGGTCTCATATTATTTTTAAAAAATTGTTATTTGATATTTTAATTTGATTACTCATTTACTGATCATGCTTTGTAGGATTTGTTGAAACACTGGTTAGAATTGTAGGAATTTCCATATATCGGTCAATAAGTGACAGACAAAACAGTAAAAAACATGAATATCCATATTTTCATATGATAACAAGAAATGTTTCATATTAATATTCCCCTTCCCCTTTTCCTATGAATGCCCAGTATGTTTCACCTATTGGGGAGGATGGACTGAAGCTGGTGATCACAAGTGGACATTTACTGCTGACCAATGGAGATGTTATTCTAGTGAGTATAGATGACTTACAAAAACACAATTAATACATGTATACTAGTAGGGAATGTTTTGTTATTTTGGGCAACATAATCAATTAATCATATTAAGACTTGAAAGGGAAGCAAGATTTAAAAATACTGTCATACTTGTCACTTTAAAACAGAAACAAATTTGAATCATATAGTCTTACTCTTTAATAGTCTTAGAAGTGAACATTTGTTAAATTGGATGCACATCCATCCATTATACTAGTTCTGCTCGATTCAGGGCTTGCAATTTTGCCTCATATAGCTCTATAAATAAGAAAGTAGATTCTTCATGATTATGATCAGGATAATCAGGGACTGAATATGACATTATTATTATTTTTTTTTTTTAATTTTTTTTTTTTTTTGGGGGGGGGGGGGGGGGGGGGGGTCAAGGAATAAATCTTTCCCCTGAACAATAGATTATTTCAACATTTCTCTTCCTAAAAATATTATTATCACAAAGTGGTTCTGTGTACTTCATTTTAAAAGTTTGATGATGACACTTACATGGAGTTTGCAGATCTATGGCACTGATCCAATAATACAATTGTTTGTAATAAATATTCTTTATCTATCTTGCCAGGAAAACTACTTTCTGCCTGATATGCGGAGCACAATGCGTGGTTTCATTCGGGGTGACAGCTTGCTGTTTGTCATCAAAATAAAGGTGAAAACTAAAAGACCATCAGTTTCAAATCAATGCTCATTTTTTTCATATATGTGACTGGATGGATATAGCAAAAGCCAAAACCCTGCACTTTATGGTTAATACCAAAATTAAGATTGTTAAGCCATTAGAAAGGCCTTGTCACAAGCTTAAATTTGATGCCTTGTTCTAAAATATTGGACAATATTTGGCAAAGATATGTGTGTTTCAATTTGTATTATAAGTCTTTTACATAAATGTGAACCTATATAATGCCTGTTTTCTCCAAAACATGAATTAACGATTAGTGCAGGCTTATGCTTTATCCAGTCACATATATACTTCAGTTTCCCTATGTTTGAAATAATCATGAATGTTCATTAAATTTGTACAATTTGCTGCATTTTATATCTATAATTGAAAAAGCAAGAAGCATGAATTATGCAGCTACTCGGTAATGTCAGTACGTACTCAGTACCAACTTATTGATCAAATGCCATGTTTGATGTTTCTTTTCATCCTGGTCCATCATTTTTGTGTGCAGAATACACCAACCAATCACAGAGTAAAAGCTAGGAAGTCATCTTCTTAAAAAAAAAACATTATCGTGCAAGTAATCTTTCCCTCTCCCAACCAGAGTGAAGCCAGGAAATTCCGGGTGAGGTTTGCCAAGGGATCTCATCCCAAGGCAGAGCTGACGTGCGAGGATTGTGCTAGCAGACTTTCCTACTACTTTCCAGTGAAACCTTTTGAGACTCCAGTGAGCTTCAGACCTATACCAAAGGTAACGGATAGCCCCTTTGTGTGTTGCATATTATCTGGGGAAGATGTTAGATTCAAATCTTCACATAGCTTGAATCTTTCAAAAGGCAAATTTCAAACTAACAATTTTCCTTTTCCAAGGAATTAAAGCAATTAAATGCAATATTTTTATTGGGAATTTCTGATTCTTGAATTATAGTACATTTTGAAATAAAAAGAGACAAATAAACTTTATTAGCCATCATTCTCTACCTACAAGTACTTTATTTAGTAATATATATGTTCCCCACTTAACCTGTTCACGACTTGATTTGGTAATTTCAATTGTAGGTTCAACCGTTCATGTAGGCTATGGGTAAATTCCCTGTACTCATGTTGATTTTCCTTGATTTATCTTACCATAGATGGCTATCACGAGCGATGGAAGGGCTTTATTTAGAGACTTTAATCGTGAGGAGACACAAAGAATGAACATCTTTGCATGTTTCATCCATGGGTAAAGCCTCCTTCAGTGTTTTCATGTGATTATTCATGTTTACTCTTTGTACTCTCCAAACCATTCAGCTCAACGACCACACCTCAGGAAAGGAGCCAATGGAGGGGGAAGTGACTGTGAAAGATGTCACCCAGGTAATCATACTGAAAAGCAATTATATAATACAAATAAATGTCAATAATGGGATGGTTTGTGAAGAACTTTGGTGTAATTCACTTTGTGTAACCCACTTTGCTGTAATTATTGATACTTAATGAGTATAATTCTGGGCCCATTTTAATACAACTTTTGTAATTGTTGTAAGTGTCCAATTATTGTAACTACCATGGCAACAGCTGCAATGCTCCATGCTGATTGGCTGTTGACCTAATATTTACCATAATTTGACACTTACAACAATTGCAAAAGTTTCATGAAACGGGGCCCAGATCAAATAGAGAGTATGACTTTTCAATGATGGAAGAAATCCCAAATGTGTAAAACTATATCTTGCCAGTTATACATACTGCACTCTAAATTATAAATGTTAAACAAATTCCATTATTTCATCTCTTCAGGTCTTATCAAGAGAAGGAAACATTAAGGAACTACCCCTGCCTTACACCCATACCTCTCCAATCGGTGTTGAATCAGAGGATCTCAACCAGTTACTGAAGCTATTTCTATCAGAGTCCACATTTCCCGCATTTGTTGGGGCAGTGGAGAGACAACTTGAATCAATTGTGAACAATCAGGAAGAAGAATGAACATCATTGTTAACGGAAATGTATCATAAATTATGATGAAGACAATCTTGGGATCTTGGAAGAATAATAATGAGGATCTCAACCAGTTACTGAGGCTGTTTCTGATCAGAGGCCACGTTTCCTTCATTTGTTGGAGCACTGGATAAGGAGCTGGAATCAATTGTTGTTCATGAAGGAAATTTAGGGAATATATATATACAACAGAATAAGATTCAGTTGAACTCCACAAAATGTGAACAGTGTTTTTGTATAAATTTAGCTATACCACATATTCTGCATTTGTTTGGGCTGGTGAAAATGAGGTAGACTCAGTTGTGGATAATATGAAAATGAATGGTCGAATGACAAGAAGAACTGTTTATCCTGTCCCCATCACATTTGTAGTTGTATGCACAATTTTAACATGAAAAATAATACTTGCTTGGGAGCTTTGATTAAGATCACCCCACCCCCATAAAAAAGGAAAGTTTTCCTTCCCCGCCCTTAAAGGGGTAGTTCAGTTTGGGTATAGAGGGCGCTGCACAAAATATATTTTTTTGTGAGATAATCAAAACTGAGTGTAAAATTTAAAAGAGCATACAATTTCAATGGCAGATTAAACTTTATTTCATCAAAATTAGTTCAGAAACGGCTGATCCGATCAGAATTAATCTGGGACCCAGATTTATTTGATGATTTTAAATTTAAAAAAAAAAATGCTTACACTTTTTCAAAAATTTTCAAGAAGTTTTTAAATAGTTGTTGATGATCTCTCTATTTAATCATCATTTCAACAAAACGTCACATGCATAATTTTGTATGAAATTCAAAAATAGTTAAAACCAATGCTTTTTTTAGAGAGCGCCCTCTTGTGTTTTAATGGCTCTTTTTGAATGATACCAGGCTTTTTTTGTTTGTAATTTTCTATACCTTTCGAGCATGGTGGAGTTATATAAGTATTAGTTTGTAATGTTATTGTGCAGGTTTTGGTTACTAAAGCTCAGCCTTACCAAAACTGTACTACCCCTTTAATCCGTTAAGTCACCTCAAGTCACTGATTTCAGTTCAATGGACAAAGTTACAAATAGGAAAGTAGGGAAATTGAATGATCATGGGCTCTTTAAGTTATTTAATTGTCTTTAAATGTCATCCATTTGTTGAGTACTTTTTTAATAACTAATGTTACCTGTGTGATAATTGAGTAGATTTTTCAATGCAGATCAATTAAAATGTTGATTTTATTTTAAGCAGTTATGATCATGTGTGTTTTTTGTATTCATTAGAAAGAATTTGAAAACTATTAGACAACATAAACAGTGATTTGATCCAATGTACATGATTATGTTTGTATTCAATATGTTCAGTATACACAAAAAGATGTAGGCTATGTGATGGTATCTTGGTCTCAAAATGGGGAAAATGTCTTTTTAAAGTTTTGGAAAACGCTCCCATACACTAAATAAACTAGATACAGAGGTGTTGCTTGGGCTAGGGAGGGACACACAATATATATCTTTTTGTTAAATTTTTATATTTCTAATTCCTTATATTTGATGCAGTTAAATATATGCCCCTTGCCATGGGCGTTGATCTGTCATTGATACCCATTCATCAGGGGGGGATGATCTATTCATTCACCCCCCTGATGAATAGGTATTACGTATCGATGCCCATGCCCTTCCCCTATGTGTGTGTGCAACTATATTATCAGATATGTGTGTATGCCTGTGTGCAGAGTTTGTGATATGTATATTATGTTTGTGTGTGATTGATCCCCACCATCAAGCTACCTCAATCGTATCATATACCACCACAAACACCATCATCTCCTATTATAACAACCACCAGTGCTGAATGATATTTTCATTTTTGTCAAAATTTGACAAAATGATGAAGCTTTTATATACCCAAATATTGCCAATTTCAAAACTCAATCTGGGGGTGGGGATGGGGGTTCTGCAGCCCTCTGCTCCCCTGCCCTTCCTCCCCCACCCTGCCCCATACCAAAGCTTGTACACATCGATGAATAAGGTACACCAACACAACCTGACCACCTGGCTTTATTTGTAATTGTCCACCTCAACAAACCATATACCTAGCAGGGTACTACGTGCAAGACTTGTTTGTGTACGTGACGTGTGGGAATGGCATGGGCGTGGTGCACCGGTGGTCAGATGTAACCAATGGGTGAGCAGCAACAAGAAATTACAATAAGCATGCGATGAATTATAGACAGTAACGTGCTGATATTACGTCTACAGAAGAATGGTGGGGTAAAAATGTAACATAATCTATACAATAAAATCTTACAATCTATCAATTCATAGACCTTTTCATTGACCTAACCTGTACCCTTTTCTCAATTTTTAGGGGGCCGGGGTTCGGGGTTCGGGGGGGGGGGGGGGGGGGGGGGGGGGGCTAGCTCTAAATACCGTTTTTTACCGAATGGATGGGATTATAGTTACTCTATGGATGGGACCGTATATATATCGCGGGTTACGTTGAAACGTGCGTTCCGCGGTTTTCATTTTGTTTGCATATCGCATATCGTACCGTGAAGAAGAGGCCCGAACATATTTGTAAGTGAACATATTTTTTTGTCTCTGTTTTCTTGTAGGTGAATTTATTTAAAGCTTGTAATAAGTTTTCCGTTGCATGTTTATTGGTCTTTATGACAATTGATTTTACTGGGAGATAAATGAAGAGTTGAAGCGTAGATGTGGCTTTTGTTTTGGTGCATTGTGTTCGCTTTCATTTTGTGATCCGTAAGTGTTTGTAACTTCCCGTTAGTGTAATAATCTGTACCTGTGGTTATCTTTCATTTACATTGAATTGTGCGCTGATGCCACGTTAAAACGTTAGCGAGAGTCAGATGTGGATCAACGAAATCGAGGGGCAGGTTTTGGGCGGGTTATTTTGCGAAGTACGCTGCGGAAGTAAATTGAAAACGTGCGTGAGGTGCTTGACAGGGTTGTCTATTTGGCTCAAACAAGCGCACAATTTCGATTTATATCACGGCGTGACAAATATTTAGAGAAATAAGATTGACACGAATGTGTTTGATTATTAACAATTTTGTTTTGTCTTCACAAATTGGTGAAACCAAAATCCAAATAGATATGGTTGAGTGACCTATACATTGGCGGCTCGCCTACATTGGCACCGTTGCCCTAGACTAAGTAACATATTTCTGACAGTTTTACTTTTAGACTACAAAATCGTACAATTACAAATTTCATAAAACTTGACTCGGTCACACATGAGAAAATAGTGCAGATTCTGATCTGATGGCGATGGCGATGGCGATGCGATGATTAGATTTGCGAATGAGATATCGTCTTCGAACGTGCGCATTATATATTTGCTGCACGGGATCGGCATGTTTTTTAAAAACTGGCCCGGCACCCCTCAACTCTCATTGTAATTGACGATGCATGCAACTCAACATTTCTACTGCAATGCCAATCACCAGCCCCACCACCTATACCGTTTGTGTATAGCATACAGAATCACATTGACGTAGTGCGTTATTTTTTCGCTCGGCGGGGCAATCGATTGTCCGAGGGGTGTTGGCGAATTCACTTTGACCCAGTTGACAATGTGTTGTTAATGGTTACGACCCGACGCTAGCGGTACTATAGTAGGCATAACCAAATGAAAATTAAAATTGCACGAAAATAATGCAAATGGTATTCAATGGGTTGGGACTTACCTAATGTAAATCATTATGCCCTTTGAAATTAAAAAAACAACTGATATTTGCCCAAAATATGGTATTTAATCCATTTGTTGTGACACCATTTTCGCCATTCGTTTTATGGCGCGCTGTGCTGTGAGCTTACATTTCGCGTGCGCGCCCCACCGCCAGAGCCCACCGCGCTGTCGCTACCCGATCGCGTGGCATAGCGCATGCAGCAGTACACGCGGCGGCGTATCGCAGCAGCGAACGAGGGCTAAATTCACCAAATCGTGGCCCCACCACACTCGGTTTGTGCGATAAAACGAATGTGTGAGACTGCTTGAGGCAGAAAAAACTTCCGAGATTATATCGTAAAAACACCTGAATCTTCCAAAAATACAATTTTCCAAACTGCGGAATACTTCTGATTGCTCTAAAATTCGATATTTCAGCAAAGTTCACTGCGAAAATGCGGCAAAAAAGGACTTACCGATGTCGAAATTGATCGAGTTTCTTGATTCAAAACACGAACCGGATCTATGATTTTTACTAGTACCTCTTGTGTATACTTCACATGCATACTACGTGGTTCAGTCAGCTGTTAGACCGCATTACATTAGGAAAAATAGTATATCCCTCCACCCTTGCAATAGCGAAGTTGCATTGCCCACAGTCAAATATCGCACAAACTACGTGTACAAAAATATGGTCTACGCGCGCGCGCCATGTAACGCCGAATGCCGATGCCTAACTATAGAACAAAGGCACCACGTAGTGTGCGGTGTCATGTGTAACATACAAAGTATTTTACACATGACAGAACAGGTATGATGCCAATGTAGGTAGGCATCATTTCACAAATTTACTCGAAGCGAGACAATCTACGCATAATTTCTCCTCAAATTTCAAAACATCAACAAGTGCTGTTTTTAAGGGTAGTGTGCACTATCAGTATCAGTATCACTGACATGCGCAATTTTTTACAACGCGCGCAAACATAAATTTTATGAAGGGTGCCAGTTAAAGTTTTAAAAAGCAGTATAATACTGAGTCCTATTACCGGATACCAATACTAATAGTTTGACGGCACAAAACAAACATTAGATGCAAACTAATCAAAGTGGAAATTATACGAGCAGCTGCATAAACTAAAAAAGAACACATTTGATGTAAAATATCTTCAAGAATTTACCAATTTTTCTCCAAATCAACTTTCTTGTAAACCCTTCCAAAAAAGAAGCCTCTTCCCGACGCAAAATTTTGTGTTGTATTACCGAACGTGAATATTTTGCATGGGAATGTCAGGTGCGCTGCAAAACGTGCGTAAAACGCCTCAGGACGCTTATTTTCTTTGGGAAATGATGGGAAATTTTTGCTGAACATCCATTTATTATCCTCCGTTAATGCGACTTTTTAAATTCAACTTACAAATTTGAACGTTTTTCCTATGTAAATTTGCATGTCGGTAACGGGGAATTTTTCTGGTATCGCATCGGCAATTTGCTATGCATTTTTGTAAATTACATTTTTGCACGATTGCTATACAAAATATCTTTTGTGTAGCAGTTTTCTTCCATAAAAGTGTACAGAATTTCATTTTGAATATTTATCCATCGGTTGAAATTTGCTAATCAAATTTGAGGATGAAAATTATTCCCTGGGTAATATGACACTTTCGGTGATACAACACCTTTGCTATACTCCTACTGTAGCATACAGCCAGGCATTCGAATAATGACTCTTAATTGCTTCAAGGCAGAGACAAAGACACGAGTATGGTAGGGGTACTACACATCGGCACTGCTTTTTTATATCGGCACCCCACGTAAAATTTGTTTTTGCGCGTGTTGTGAAAAATTGCGCATGTGATAGTGCGCGCTACCCTTTGGAAACTGCAATGGTCGAAACTTCGAGGAGAAAAAATGTGTTAGATTGTCGCTACGAGTAAATTTGTGAAATGATGCCAACATTGCTCAAGACATTTTGAGTTTGCGCGCATTGTCAATGAGAGTTGAGGGGGGTGCCGGTTAAAAAAAACCCCGCGAACTTGTGAAGCCAAAAAACAATGCGCGTGTTCGAAGACGATATCTCAAAATATAATTTATAAATCGCAAATCTGATCATCGCATCTCATTGTGTGAGTAAAGTTTTAAGAAATTGTATGATTTTTAAGTCTAAATCTTTCGGAAATATCCTAGGGTGCCGATGTGTAGGTCCCTCAACCATACTAGAAATAGTGCTCAAGGTTTTGGCTCTCTCCACTAAGAGTAGATGCGCCCATGACTCTGCACGCACGACCAAAAGAACCGATGCTATATGCAATTTGCAGAGCGCATCGTCTCCCCCAGCCACGCATACCAAGCCGCAGGCACGTCTCTGTAGAGAATGCCCAGGTTTTTCCCCCCCCCCAAAACAGTATAGTATAGAGTACAGAAGCCATGACGTCATAAAATCACTTTTTTAGAATTTCAAATTTGGACTTCATTTTCAGAAAGAGCATAACAAATAATGTCCAGATACTGAAAATAAAAGGTATAGGTTACGTATTGGCTGAGATATGCCCATCCGAATGAATTTTACTTCAATGGGCAATCAGTGTTATAGCGCACTGGTTCATAAATTTATGAACCAGTGCACTATAACACTGATTGCCTATTGACAAAAAAAATCATTCGGATGGGCATATCTCAGCAAATACGAAACCTATTCCTATGATTTTCGGTATTTGGACATTATTTGTTATGCTCTTTCTGAAAATGAAGTCCAAATTTGAAATTCAAAAAAAAATGTTTATGACATCATTTATGACATCACACTTCACCACTCTATTTGCCTTGCCCATGCCTTCCGTTGATGGCTGAATCTGACCTGACTGAGTAATGTCTAGAAAGTCTTGAATTTAGCTTAAATGTTTTTAGAATGTTGGTGGCTGCGTCTGTTTAAATACATGCAATTTTAGATTGTTTAATGAGTTATGTTATCATGTACACATATGCAGTACACACACAAACTTTGCAAGAATCTTCGTTTCAAGGAGGCAGATAAGATGACAAAGAAGGTACCAATCAAACAAGCCAAGTACTGAATTAGTCATCCATTATAATGGCATGCCAATAAAAGAAAAAAAAGGTGCAAAGATTTTCCCATATTATTCAAACAAAATTAATATATTTATTGTCAATCTTCAGAGTTTCAGTGTAATTCTAAGAGAAAAAATGGTCAGTTGGTACTGAAATGAACATTCATACCAATGTCTTTGACCAAATCTTGGAAATAATGAAATGCCACACTTACTATTACGCTGAATTATTTATTTAAATGTTGCTATTGAAAATATGATTCTAATTAATTTCATTTTAAATGTCAGTTAGTTACTTAAGTTAAGTGTTAGATATCTTTTGTAAAGCATTCTATATTGTTCATTATATCATTTTACTGCCTGCGCTGGCAATTATATGCCAGTGTCCTGGGATGTGTATTTTCTTTTATGTGTTGGCGAAATTCGCTTAATAAAATGATGATTTAAAAATAATAAACCTTTGCTGTGATTGTAAAAGGACTGGCCTTGACTATAGCATGTTTCGCTATTGCTGGTCCCTTTTTTACCAACAATAATAGCATTTTAATTGTAATTATCCTGTGATTTATGTCATATTTGTAAACGATATTGTTGTTTCAATGGGTAAATAAATTTCATTTAATTTCATTTTATATAAATGTACACAAATGTAATGTACCACCAGTTTCACGAATTCTTGCAACTTCAATTAAAATTAGCGCACATTTTCATGAATTAATTTTCTAGCCTGATTAACATGAAATTCATATTCCACAAAATGTCGCAAAATGGAATTATGTGAATGGATATGTTGCAACGCATCGCATTAGGTTTACTGGATAAAATATTTAATATGGAAAACAGATGGTATCATGTGCTAAATTAACAAACCATAGCGATTGAATCTTATAATTACGTTTCTTGTAAAAAAAAACCTTAAAAAAACAACAATTAAACAAAAGAAAAAAATATTTTTGCCCACCCTTTGTTTGCCTGTTGCCTACGAATTGTTCCTTAAATTTGAACAAGTTACAATACAGGGGGCAGGGGCCCAATAACGGGGCAGGGGCCCAATAACGGACCAGAGAAATTTACCATGTGGTCATTGGAATCTGGCTCTAACTCTTTGATGTCAATATACTACTTCCTAGAATAGCGTAACATTCAACAGAATGTAGCAAAGCGCAATGCTTACTCTCTCAACCGTATATAAGTTTATCCAAGAGTAGTACCTCCTTGGTTTATCCAACTAATCCAACTACTCTTAGCATATAGAGATCAGTAGAACTTGGGCTGGTTCTGTGTCATGGTTGAGCTCTTACTCATTGATGTCAATATACTACTTACTAGAATAGCGTAACATTAAACAGAATGTAGCAAAGCGCACTCTCTCAACCATGTTTATCAATGCACCTAATCCAAGCATATATCTGGAGATCAGTAGAACTTTGGCTGGTTCTGTGTCATGGTTGAGCTCTTGCCCCCAGTAGACCCAGTAGCCCTGACTGATGGATCCCGTCGAGTACCCAAGTAGAAGTGTGTGGAACATGATACAGCCATACCAGGCGATTAGATAGGAGCTAGCAAAATAAGCAAAAGTACTGTTCTGTTTCCCCATGTATATTGTCAAACTAAAGACAAAAAAATGAGGAAGATTTTAATTGTATTTCCTGTGAGTAATACTGTTTGCAGTCACTGTGAGTGAAGAGAGGAAGAAGGATTGATTTGATCTTCTAGATTGTTTAAACTGACAGTTACTCACTGCTGCTTGTAGGTTGGCAACTTGGCAATCAAGTTAGTGATTTTAAAGGGATAGTTGAGTTTTGGTAGAGAGGGCGCTAGACTACTTAATTTTTTGGGTGAGGTAATGAAAAACTGAGTGTAAAATTTGAAAGAGCGTAATATTTAAATAATAAAAATCATCTTTGTTTGATCAAAATCGGTTCAGAGACGGCTGAAATATCCATAAATATAACAATTTGTAATAAAGCTAGGGCCCCAGGTTTATTAGAGAATTTTGAACCAGCCGTTGAAATTTGTTTTAAAATGCTTCCTCTTTTCAAAAAAATTTCAAAATCTAGGTTTTTAGATAGTTGTTGTTTATCTCTCTATCTAATCACTATTTAAACAAAACATCACATGCACAATATGTTATTTAAAATGGTTTAAACAAAGCATTTTTTTAAAGCGCCCTCTTTAGTTTAAACAGCTCTTTTTGAATGATAACAGGCTTTTTACTTAGTCGTTTGTAATTGTTGTATTCCTTTTGAGCATGATGGAGTTATAATTATTAGTTTGTAATGTAATGGTGCATGTTTTGGTTACTAAAATTCAGTTTGACTAAAACTACTCTCTACCAGAACTCACTATCCCTTTAATCTAGTATAGAACAATACAGTTTTACCTTTTCTGTCCACCCTTTCTAACAGCCTCACAATGTTGGCATCGGCGGCCACTAGATGGCGCTACATACTGTCTTCTCAGCGTCGCCTTGCGAGGCAAGCGAGGCATTTGTCCAACCTGACGTCTGCGCGGCCGTCATGCAACAACCCGTTGCTGTCGCATCGTCGGGCAATGGTGCAGCTGACCTGCCAGGCAAAGAAGAGTGTCCACCACAGATTTCAATGACAATCCAGATAGAATCGACGCCGACTCTGCGTAAGTAATTTATTCATCACTTGTAAGTTTATTAGAACTTAGCTTCAATTTACATTGTAGCGGCCGATATACATGTAAATCATCATCTTTTTATGTACATTACACATACCAGTCATACCAGGCACTTTCTCTCCCTTAAGAGCATTTAATTCTGTCAGCCATTAAAGGTTTCATACAGGGTCAGAATCACGGGTGTAGACATGTCATTCAACTGGGGGGGGGGGGGGATGATCTATTCATTCATCCCCCCCAGTTGAATAGGTATTACGTAACTCGCTACGGCCGTGGTCAGAATCACCATGACACAGGCAAATTACACAAGTTATTTTGTCACATTTGTTAGTTCATTTGTTTAATTCTGTAGTCTGTGTAATAAAGTACTATATTTCTCCCACAAACTGCATATAAAAACTTTCTAGATACTCAATACATTCTGTCTTGTTTATTATGAAATTTTGCAATTTTAATCCTTGATATGCCGACTTTGCAAACTATAAAAATTATCTCTAATATCTAGTTTATAATGACATACAATTTGAAACTGAATAATGCAAGTTCATACTTCATACAATACTAAGCCATGTATAATCTACAAATTATGTCTTGATGTTTCTATTTGATCATGTGACATGAAGGCTTCCTTCTTGTACACAAGTATGTAATACTGTACATTAATACAAAATTCGATATCAGAAAGTCTATTTTCTTTGTGGAAATGTATGTACACTGTTATGCTTTGTAATTTCCCTTCCCCATCATACACATAATTTGCTATTTAGATGGTAAATCGCAGTATAAAGTATTCTTTTTAGTTTCATAATTGTCCTCTTTTCTTTCTCACATACCTGTCTATTTAACTATCTGGTTATGAATGTGTTTTCTGTTTGAATGTACACATACAGGGACCCGCTCTCACGGGGCAGGTAGGCCATGCTAGATAGATATTTGTTATACATGGAATGTTGATGTATGAAAGGCAGTTCATGTCAAAATTTACATGGTATGAAATTAATTGCATTAAAACAAAAAAAATAATGAAAGCAGACCTGTACAGTAAAAAAAACAATTGGGCTGAACTAATAGAGAGATTAAATGCTCTTTCTCCTTGTACATGTAGGACTACCAAACCGCAAAATATGCGGGCCATTGTCCTTCAGTGATGGGGGAAAGACAGCACTGATAGAAAGTAACTTTTCCATAATGGCTCTGTGACTGTGGAGCAAGTAATGTCCATTTTAAGGTTGCTCCAAAAAAAGAACAAGAACAATCATGTTGTTCATATTGGTTGGCCAGTCAGCCTAGCAAAATATACCATTTAAGCTATTTTAATGTCACAATGAAGCAATGAATTTCATAAATCAACAATTACATGTTCATGTGATAACTATGAACTGTCTTTTGTATTGATCAATCGATTAGTGTTAGTACAATGCTAGAAATGTAATGTGTGTGTGTGTGTGTTTGATTTGAGTGTGAGTGTCATGGTATGCCTGTTTTATACAGAGTGTGTACACTGCATCATTAACCTTTTATTGTCAAGAGTATTTTCTGTATTTCAGAGTTTTAAGTGCATTCTGAGTACAAACAAAGGTCAAACAGTTGGTCATTTGGTCAATACATACATTTACATTCTCATCAGCAGGGAAAAATTACAATGTATTTTTTGGGGCTCCTTTTCAAGCTTACCTGCATGAAAATAACACTCCATAAATTGATTTGCATTGAACTCAATGCTAATTTTCCGGGGCTCTTTTATAATTTTTGGGGTGCTCTTTTTGGCATTTCGGGTGCTAATTCGCCCCGAGCCCCATGTATTTTACCCCCTGCTCATCAGCATTGCATATTTCTGTCCAGGGTCAAATGTATACAAATAACTAGTAACTGAGCATCAAAACAATCCCCCGTAATGTCAAAGGAACTTTTGTCTGGATGACACTAAGCAGAGGGATTTGCAATTTGTTATCAAAGTTCTGAGGAAAGGCAAAGATACTTGAATAAAATACAAAGATATGAAAGGGACTAACCTGTGGCTGTTAAATAATTCATGTTCTGTTGAGTTTTTTTTTTCCACTGATGATAATTTGGGCAAATAAAATCAACAATTAAAGGACAATGAAGCCCATTTGGTCAAATAATCTTGTAACAGCTTGAGTAAAATGGGTAAATAAATAAGAAAGTTATGAGCATTTGTTTGAAATGATAAACAGAATCACAGAATATAGTATTCCGTGGATGGAATGACTTACATCATGACGTCTGTTCAGACTTAACTGCCTGAACAGTAGTTTCGAGAACTGACATCACTGTCAAATGAGATAGGGTGTGAAATATTAAAGAAAGTCATAGTTTTGGTAATTCCGTCCGTTTCGGACAAAGTTCACAACCTTTCCTAATTCTCAACTGTTTTTGCTCAAATTTATACCTATGACTCCTTTATTACTTAGTTATCTTACTTCTTCTTTGGGTTAATCTGCCTCCTTCAATCCCGATGATTCTTGCAGATACTTCTAGGGTTTCCTTGTCCATTAAAAATGAACAGATCTACAAATGATACAATATAAATGCTGGACTATATCAAATAATTATAATCAATAGATACAATATCTCATCAGACAGAATACTTTTCCTAAAGTGTGTTAAATTACAGATACTGCACAGAACAACAACTTATGGAACCTTAATTAGGGTCTCTTTCTTTCGTTGTACTTGTCCATGAAGATGTTGGTTGGGGCAATAATGTTTTGAATGGTTCGTTTTAAATTCATAAAATAAGATAAATGATGGACATATCTTTCTGTAACATGGGCCATAGGCCTACTAATTATGGTCCATATTAATATAATGAAACCTATTATTCTGTTGAAAACAACTCTGTATATAGCTCTGTCAGAGAGCCGAGTCTATAACCCATTACAGACTGACATTTGTACAAAACCCTTGAACGCTTTTCAATCAATCATAAATATCTTCAAAATAATACATACAGTTTTGTATAGCGCATAACACATTGAAAATGCACGTCCCTATGCACTTGTATTATTATAATTAGGGAGACATTTGACAAATTAAAAGTTTTAAACTCCTTTCATTTGTCTGTTACCATTTACATAGCTATATTAAAACAGCAAGGTACAAGGAAATTTGAAAGATCCAATTGTTTTTGGTTGAATTTGCTAAAATTAATGGATCACTTTATACCCAATTACTCTTCTGTTAAAAGCCAGTATAGTTTTCAGAAAGCTGAGTTTTGGAAGAAAGCTGGTTTTGAATACAGGTAAATAAACCTGTTAATTCATTATTTCTCTATTTGTTGTCAAAAAAAGAAGAAGACATTGCTGGCTGTGCACAGTATTTGTACACAGTTAGTTTTGTGTTGCTTTTTCTTTCAAGTTATGTTACATTGTTACTTCCAGTTCCCGGTGTTGAAATTCAATGTTTAACAACAAAGCATGCCTTTGTTCGTTATTGTTGTTTTTGGAAAAAAACAATCGTTGGACGGTTCAAATTAAATCTATATTTTTATCAGATTCTTTGAAAGAGGAAGGCTGTCTATTTTGTAAGCGTTTTGTTTGCTGGTTATACTAAAAACAATTTAGTTTTAATTTACCCTGTATATGATTAGTTTTACATGTATATAATAACCCACCACTTGTCCAGTTGTATGCATTTATGACCAGAAGTGCAATCAATTTCTTGATACATGTACCTGGGAGATTTGTCATTATTTGTTATCTTTATGATTTATCATCATTATTCATTATTATACATTTTCAAAGCAGTAATGACAAGGAATAAGTGAAACCCATTTTCTTGATGTACATGTAGCTGTAATTATTATCATTTTTTTCTGTCTCCAAGCGCCGTGAGTTCCCAGAGACTGAACGTGTGCTATAAAAGTATCCGCTAATTATTATTGTTATTATTGTTTATTTATTATTGTAAATTTAAATTGAATCTGTTGAAACTGTTGCAACAGTGGTGACTCACGAAACTCAATTCCAGTACAGTTTCAAGATCAGAGGCAAGTAATTCATGGGAATTCTCCAGTCTAGTCAATTCTCCAACCAGTTTGTTTTGCAAAGTTGCCCCATTTTGCTTAATATTTAATTAGTAAATTTGAAATTTTGAATTATCATTGGAATACCTCAACTAGTCCTCTAGTTTATTGAATGGTCCAATGAATTTCCCTTGTAAATTTTCCCCTTGTGTATACATGTACATAGAAAATTGAATGAAATAGAGTGCGATAGAGACAAAAAGATAGATAATAGATGTGATATGTTTGTGTTAAAAAATGTCACTTAAAAACATGGCATGTATATTATCAAACCCACCCCATTCTATCTACCAGCCTGCATTGAATGTAATGTACGTGTTTAGTGTAAGGAGATTTTAGTTGAACTGGTACAGGTAGTTAAAGTTAAAGTCTTTCCCGTACCAATGTTGGCACATAAGGCGGCGCCTATCTCCGTTTCAATAGCCCTAGGCCACACGTCTACTAAATGTAGCGAAAGTTACAGAAGGGGGCTAGTCCTCTGGTAGGGAGATTTTAGTTGAACTGGTACAGGTAGGCAAGGGGTTCAACAGTTCAATAAAATGGATAGTTTGTCAAGAACTTGGTGAATGATCCATCCAACGTCCATCTAGTTCAATTTGTGAAATGTTGTCCTTTCATCTGGTTCCACTTCCACAGTGTTGGTCTAAACCATTTGCCCATGCCATCAACCAATTATGTGTGTTTTAATTAGGGCTGAGTCCAAACGAATATCCATCCAATATCCGACCGTGAAAGTCGGATACCGGATTCAAATTCTCGGATACGGGTATTCGGGAAAAAAAAAAAAAATAAATAAATATCGTTTTTCATATTGGATATATCCGATATCTGTCCGTTTTTACTTTACTCATATCCGTTTATCAAAATATCCGGTTTGACTCTAGCACTAGTTTAAATGTCTGTTAAAATGCATTCCACTTGTTGCCTTTGAAAGGTTAGCTTTAATGCATTTAAGTATATAGACTTCTTAAACAGTATTGTCTCATTCATTCATCATAAAGCTTTTTAACTTCACCCCCTAGAGTATTGGGCTGATGCATTTTTATGATAAACCATGGCCCTGTTGCAGAAAGACATGCAATCGATTGTAAAGTTGCAATTAATTGCTGTAAGTCAGATCATGTGTTCTAAATGCGCAAATCTGATTGGTTGAAACACGCAATTTTTAGCTCATCCGGCCCGAAGGGCCCGATGAGCTTATGCCATGGCGTTGCGTCCGGCGTCCGTCCGTCCGTCCTTCCGTCCGTCCTTCCGTCCGTCCTTCCGTCCGTCCGTCCTTCCGTCCGTCCGTCCGTCCGTCCGTCCACAATTTTCAAAATGCTTCTTCTTCGTTATTTTTCAACCGATTTTGATTCTGATTGTTTCATAAGATAGGGCTAGGAGGGGGATTTAAAACTTCTACACAGAATCGTGAAATTCATTATATATGCTAATTTATGCAAATTTATTCGAAATCACAAAAAATGCTTCTTCTCCTTCATTTCTTGACCGATTTTGATTTGGTTTGCTTTATCTGGTAGAGCTAACTTTGGTACACTAAACTTCTACACAGAATTTTGAAATTTTTCTCCATTAATTAATTATGGTAATTTATGCAAATTTATTCCAAAAATCACAAAAAATGCTTCTTCTCCTTCATTTCTCGACCGATTTTGATTTGGTTTGCTTTATCTGGTAGAGCTAACTTTGGTACACTAAACTTCTACACAGAATTTTGAAATTTTTCTCCATTAATTAATTATGGTAATTTATGCAAATTTATTCCAAAAATCACAAAAAATGCTTCTTCTCCTTCATTTCTCGACCGATTTTGATTTGGTTTGCTTTATCTGGTAGAGCTAACTTTGGTACACTAAACTTCTACACAGAATTTTGAAATTTTTCTCCATTAATTAATTATGGTAATTTATGCAAATTTATTCCAAAAATCACAAAAAATGCTTCTTCTCCTTCATTTCTCGACCGATTTTGATTTGGTTTGCTTTATCTGGTAGAGCTAACTTTGGTACACTAAACTTCTACTCAGAATTTTGAAATTTTTCTCCATTAATTAATTATGGTAATTTATGCAAATTTATTCCAGAAATCACAAAAAATGCTTCTTCTCCTTCATTTCTCGACCGATTTTCATTCTGTTTGGTTTATCTAATAGGGCTAGGTTTCATAAGATAGGGCTAAGAGGGGGATTTCAAACTTCTATACAGATTCATGAAATTCATTATCTATGGTAATTTATGCAAATTATTCGAAATCACAAAAAATGCTTCTTCTCCTTCATTTCTCGACCGATTTTGATTTGGTTTGCTTTATCTGGTAGAGCTAACTTTGGTACACTAAACTGCTACACAGAATTTAGAAATTTTTCTCCATTCATTAATTATGGTAAATTTTTTATTTTTTTATTTTTTTAATTTTTTTTAATTTAATTTTTATTTATTTTTCTATTTTTATTTTTATTTTTTTTAATTTAATTTTATTTTTTGTTTGTTTGTTTGTTTTGTTTGTTTTTGTTTTTTATTTTATTTATTTTTATTTTTATTTTTATTTTTTAAATTTATTTTTTTATTTTTTTATTTTTTCCCATGTCCCTTCCAGGGCATCAAATTTTTATTTTTTGACCAGTTGAAAAGTGTACCACATGAAATTTGCGATATTTGATGTTGCGAGATGGCGGATGAGCGCTACGTCATTGACGTTCTGGTTCTTACTTACAATCGATTGTATCTCTTTCTGCAACAGGTCCTGTTGTAAAAATATCTGGATAGAAAATCTGGAGACTGGATTGTAGATTTTTTAAAGGAACTAGTTGGTTGAATTGAGGGGGCACTTTCTAATCTAAAAATCCGGGCATGGTGGCATTACGGTACGAGTGTTCGCCTCATGCACAGGTAGTTCCGGGTTCGAACCCTGATTGGGTCATACAAGAAACTTTTTAAATGGTACATTCTGCTTCTAGCCAGGCACTCGGATTCTGGTTTCAAACTCTAATTGGGAATCGCCCACCCTACCTTTTTTAGCTCGAATTGCCCCTAAAAGCATGTGGGGTCACCATTCTGTGAGCTATATCAATATTACCATACAGTCCATGTGATGTGCACATTTAATTTCAATGTTTCATTACCTATCAATTGTCATGTGTGCATGTTTTGATCCGTTCAAAGCATTTTCAACCTGAATAATTCCATTGTTGTTGTGTTGAACTTGTGCAGAATGTGGAACGTACAAGTGTACTAGAATTCTGTGTTTGTTTTGTTTGTTAACTAGCACTTCATGGCACTCACATTCATTACCTGCTTTTAACTGCAGAAGGTTGTTCACAGTGTGCAATGTACATGGTCAGTTTCATAAGTACATTTCACACTTAATACCTTCTGACATAACAGAAGAGTGATTTGTGACCTTTGCATTTTCATTGCATTTGTTATATTTTGTTTTTGTTTGTGTTTATAATATTCGTTAAATCATTCAAGGGTACCACCACCCAAAAATAATATTCTTATTAAAGAAAGGTAACATCTTTAGTATTCCATTCCATCAACAAGTTCACAAAAATATGTTTCCAGAACAGCGAAAAAAATACACGGGGGCGGCGGGCGAATTCGCCCCCGAAATGCCCAAATTCGCCCCCCCAAAAAAATAATTCACCCCCGAAAAAAAAAAAAAAAAAAAAAAAGTTTTTTTTTTTTTTTTTTTTTTTTTTTGATTTTCGGGATTTTTCTGTTTGGATTGTGATCAAATGCTTATAAAATGATCACTTACAGCATTATAGCTTATTAGTTGCCCCTGAATTTCGAAAAATAGCCCGGAAATTTGTAGCCCCCGAAAGTTGGAAAAGTAGCCCCCGAAAATGGAGCCCCCGAAATAAAAATATTAATTTTTTCGCTGTTCCAGAAAAAAAAAAAAAAAATTAGAAACGCATCACGACTAAAGCATGCGTTCATGCGGTTTGAATTACGCAGACTGCTATGTGTGCGGTGAATTGCAATGCGTGCAGAGCGAACGAATCGCCCGGGAATCTATTGTTTACAAACGTGCGCGTGAATAGCTGCATTGGCGCACTCGCAAATGGTTGGCCCGTATGGAACCAGTTAATAGCAGTGGTTCCGTAAGTGGTGGAAATTAATTGCTTTGTTTATGAATTACACAACCCTTTGCAAAATGTTGGGTATCTATTTGATATCACAAAACGGTACCAAAACATATAATAATGTGTTGTTCTTTGCCTGGTGGTCCCCTTTAATACAAATATAATATGACCATTGGTTCTCATTTTTTATGAAAATTACAAAATCTGCTATAAACTTAGTGTAACAAATTCTACATTAATACGTTTTCACATGCTGCCTTAAAAAAATTAACCAATGTGCATGTTCACATTGATTTTTAGGATAGCTAGACAGTACACCGTCAGACTTTCAAAATATTTTGCACCATGACATGTTTCTATAGATGTGCTCTGTAACAGTCCAAGAATTGAAATGATTTGCTTTAGGATGTCAGTAAAGTCTGTAGACCTTTATCATAAAGACCTTCTAGCAATAATCATGCAACATGACTTGATTTTCCTTCTAATTATTCAACTTGTTAAAATGCCTTCAAGTGTAGACACTAGTAAGTTATGTTTTCTGGTAGAAAGACAAATACAATATAAACAATATCATTGAGTGAGTGTAAGAAGGGCTTTAGGTAAATTGTTGGCTATTTTAATTTCTGCAAACTATCTTTTAAATGGGAGCCTTCTCTTTGTGATGCCATTTTGTTAGATAATAATTATTTAGAATTTGGGGAGTATTAATAGTATACAAAAATAGAGTCCTATTTGGTTTCCACAAGACTCCCAAACTTATGCACAAAGTACAAAAAGTGACTTAGCGTCCTTCTGTATCTCAACCAACGATATTTTGATGATGTTTTCTTGTAGAAGGATGACGGTGAGGGAGAG
Source organism: Echinarachnius parma (assembly GCA_037951105.1). Taxonomy (NCBI): domain Eukaryota; kingdom Metazoa; phylum Echinodermata; class Echinoidea; order Clypeasteroida; family Echinarachniidae; genus Echinarachnius; species Echinarachnius parma. The sequence goes on along the minus strand of JBAMJV010001137.1, from coordinate 83,283 downwards.
TGAGGAAGAAATTCCTGGAGAATTGTATAACGTACCAGAGATGCACCTCATAGAACATGCAGCGTACGTCTTCATTCCTTTCGCATGCAATGGTTGCAGTTTAAGTGAACTATAACTGTGATGTGAACAAATTTGGACACAATTAAACATGAATGATCATCCTTCTTCACCCCCCCCCCCCCCCCCATAAAAAAGTAAGAATTGTATAACGTACCAGAGATGCACCTCATAGAACATGCAGCGTACGTCTTCATTCCTTTCGCATGCAATTTGTTGCAGTTTAGTGAATTAACTGGCGATGTATTAAAACAAGGATTGTTGGTATTCTTTCTAGGATAGTCCTAAAGAGGACTGTGGTAGTCCTAGAAAGGACTGTTGGTAGTCCTGGAAAGGACTGTTGATATTCTTTCTTGAGCTTGGAGTTATAATTTAAAGAGCTACAGCGCCAGTATAGTTATTGTAAGTAGAGGGTGGGTGGTAGGATATATTGTTATACATACGCTATCCGAGATGCATCAAATTGAGCATACAGCATAGGTCTTCATTCATCTTGCATGCAGAGTGTGCAGTTTCATTTGATACATTGGCAATTTGAAGACATTTGGACATGATTAAACAAGATCCTTCTTCATCCCCTCACAAAGAAAGGAAGAACATTGTTTAAATCCCAGAGATGTACCACAATCTCTTACAATCAACTGTTCCTTTTACTCACTATGCAAGTAACTACATGTAAATGTATGTTCATGATTTGTTGATTGTATGATGCTTTATAATTTGTTTTGAAAATGTGGAAAATAAATAAATAAAATAAAAAAAAACATTCAGCATACATCGTGATTCCATTCTCACGGAATGTTTGCAGTTAAGTTCAATTAATGGGCGATATGACCAAATTTGAAGTGTTTGATAATATGACCAAATAGCTTTCCTAGATTAAGCTAAAAAATAAAGTTGAAGTCCTTCCCGTGCCAATTTTGGCACATAAGGCGGCGTCTATCTCCGATTCATTAGCCCTAGGCCACATGTCTACTAAATGTAGCGAAAGCTACAGAAGGGGGCCAGTCCTCTGGTAACTTGTGTGATTAACTTTCCCTTCTCCATTCTATAAAAATGCTGAGCGCCTGGCTAGAAAGCAGAAGGTAACATTTTAAAGTCTTTGGTATGACCCGGTTTGGGTTCGAACCCGGGACCTCCCGTGCATGAGGGGGACACTCTAACCGCTAAGCCACCATGCTCGGTTTTCTAGAATTCAAATACATCTTGTAAGTAACCCTGTAGTAAGTCGGTTATTTGGAAAACCGGTTAACCGACGTCACAAACCGTTTTTTTTTCTTCTTTTTTTCTCGGATATACATGTACCATCCGATATCTGTCCGTTTTATCAATTGTAATCAGCAGGGCAGTGCCATGTTAGTCTACAAACCGCTGTCAAGATGAAAGCCTTCAGATATCTCATCACAAATGATTCTTCTAAATTTGGCTCTACCAGGTCTAATCTATTCATTAATCCTCTTACCATTTGTTTATTTGTTTTGTTTATTTGTGATACATGTAAAATACCTTTACTTTAGCAATAGATTGGCAGGGTTCAACGTGCCATTTTCTGACCGAATTTAAATTTTATTTAATTTATTTATTTTTATTTAATTAATTTTTTTCCTGTTAACCGAAACCGTGAAAATGAAAACGTTTTTGCTGATGCCGGTCGGTTAACCGTCGTGTAACCATTTCACTACAGGCTTATTTGTGAGTGTGATCGATTCTCATGCAATACTAATTTTGTTGTTTCTATAGTGACTATTTGAAAGATACAGGAAAGAGTGACAAGAAAGGGTACGTGAATGAATTATTACGCTCATTCAAAATATAATCCTGCAACTTCAACGCTTCAGCCACGTAGCATTTTGTATTTAAAAAGACAAACAAAATGACTTAAAGGTGCACCTGTAAAGTGTCTAACTCCACAAAAATTAATTTCAGCTTCCACATTTCTCTTCTACCGTGTTGTTTTGCTTATGGTAAGAGAAGAATAAAATACGGTTAGATTGTTTCAAATGCGCCTTTAGTATGACGATATCTATCATTGATAATCATTCAGCTCAAGAGCGTTAATGAACGGTCATAAACCTCATAAACGTCATACAGTAATTCGTTTTAAAAGCTGATGCAAATTTTCGCTTTTTTAAACAGGAAAGCACCAGTGTTCTTTTTCAATTAAACTTTCACACATCATTCGGACATATCTTACAATGATTTGGGTATAGGATTGAAGTCTCAAATGTCATTTTGGGCAATATCTGACGCTTTGTAACAGGTGCACCTTTAACTATTAGCATGCTTCTTACTAAAATTGCCCTTTTCTAGATTAACCCATTCCCTACAAATGTATTAAATCCCCATAGACTTTGTACACAACCCACCCGATTCCCGTAGTCCATGGGTTAAGCGGTATATACAATTCAAATATATCTTGCGAGTGTGATCGATTCTTATTCGATACTCATTTTCTTGTTTCTATTTAGTGTCTATATGAAAGATGCAGGAAAGAGTGAATGGAAAGGGTATGTGAATGAATTGTTACGCTCATTCAAAATACCATCCTGCAACTTCACGCTTCAACCACGTAGCATTTTGTTTCTAAAAAACAAAAAACAAAAAATACTTACTATTAGCTTGATTCTTGATAAAAATGTATCATGAAAAATATTTTTTCAGCAGTATTTTGCATCATGAATAAATATAATTACTTTTTGTTCACAAAAATCCATCATTTATCAGCGTTTTCAATATGTTATGCAAATATATTATTAAGGCCATATGGACAAAGAGATGACTTTACCCGATCTGATTGGTTTTTAGTAGGATTGGGTCTGTGTGCGTTGCCTCATGACTCCGATTTTGCCAGTTGGATGCCAGTAACGGCTGATTCGGCTCGAACTGATCAGGACCGACTCTAGCCTGACTGGTTCAGCTTCAACCGATTGGGCCCAACTCTAGCCTGAATGAAAAACGATCGGGTCGAGTCGCCTCAGTGTGCATTGGGCATTAAATACAACTATAATATTTCCAGTACCTTAATTTCACAAAATAGTTTTATGGCAGGGAACAGTGAAAACATTTGCATGCCCTATTAATCTTTAAGGAAAGCTTAATTAATGCTGGCCTTTTCGCTGTATTCTGGCATTCGAGTATAGATCATGTCACTTCTAATCATAAATTTAAAAATGAATATAATTTTGTATAATTGCTATATATGCTGTCATTAGTTCTGGCCAGTAAGCAAATATGCTATGCTCACTAATACTAATAGCTTTCAATTTAACTTAACTTATTATATTTATCTTTGTATTGTTTTGATTGGAAATGGAAATTAACAAAACTAATTGAATTGAATTGAACATTGCTATTAGTGATCAATCATAAATCTATATATTTATCGTATCCTACATGTTTAGCCCATCACCAAGTCACAATTGAAAAATTAGCTTGAATCACTTTAAAAATGCATTATGGGCTATGCAAGAATGCTCAAACATGTAATAATAATAATAATGTACTTTGTAATGCGCATATATCACATTTGTATCTATTGCGCTGTAAGAAATTGAAATAGAAGAAAGAAAGGTTCAGCATACTATACTGCATTAAGTACTATTATACATACTATCAAGGAAAACTGAAAGGTGCTATCCCAGAAGAGTGTACATAATAAAAATAAAAGGAAAGCGAATACAGCATGTTCTGTGACTAATCTACCCCTACCGGGGACAAGTGCCTGATCTCATTGCCCTGTTTACCCTGCAGAAGTTACCCAAAGGCAAGTCTAACCAAGCATACATGTATCATTCACAAGGGCTCTAATAAGACGTATAGGCCTAAGCCTAACCCTAACAGCCATGCTGCCTTCACTTCCTATACCCAAAGTTCATACATGTATTCGTATAGTCAAACCTGTCTGTAGCAACCAACCTGGTTATAGAAACCACCAAGAAATTGTTCCATGTGGAGAAAAAATTACATCAGATACCTGGCTATCTTGGAGACTTTTCTTGTTTCATTATACAGAGTGGCCCCCCAAAAACGGAACGGGGCACTTCCCAAAATAAAGTAACAAAATGATTATGCCCATTCTCTCGACACGCAGCTGAATGCACACTAACAATGGCATGCGTATTGCTTGTTGTTCGATGCTATGACTGGCAGTAAGTGCGATTTATCAGACACTGACTTGGTAAAATTGACAAAAATGGGAACCTGACATGGTGTCACTCTCAGCGCCCTAAAACAAAAACTACACGACCAAAATAACTGTTCTCGGTATCATTTTTCATTGGAAAAGACACCCTACCGATGGACATAATCATTTTGTTACAATATTTTGGGAAGTGCCCCGTTCCGTTTTTTTTGGGGCCACCCTGTATAGGTGTTCATTATGAATCCACAGGTCTGCTTGTACCTTTTCATGAAATTCATTGCTACTTAATTCATTGTAATTGAAAGTAAATCTGTAAAGAAAAACCGCTTGGCAATAATTCACCCTTGCTTCTTGTGAGTATTTCGTAACTCCGTTAGGTGTCATGCCATTTTATCCAGTGACCAGGGTAGGAAATATACGGGGGCTGAGGGCTATTTTGCCCCTTAATTTTCAAAATAGCCCCCTGAAATAAGTAGGTAGCCCCTAAAATTACCATAGGGTATTATGTGAAAAATGTCTGGATATCCATAAGATTGGAAAGTTGGCTTCCTAAAATTAAAAATTAATTCCTGCATTGCCAGTGACAATTATTTCATGGTATCGGCAGTCAGTAGACGTAGGGTTAGGTCTAGTTGTAGGATTATTCTTATGAAAAGCTAAAAGGTGAGATATCTTATATTAGGTTATGAATAATTGATAGAGTAATTGTCCATTTAAATAAAATGTCATGGAACCTTCCTTCTCTTTTAACATATTAAAACAAATAGTTTCTGACTTCCCTGCATACGTCAAGCTCATTGCATTCATGAACAAAATCAGAAACTGTTTTCATTAGGAACAATTACAATTTATCTTGATGGTTTGAAAATATTATGCTTGATTGTATAGATGCAATAAAAAAAAAAATTCATTTTCAGACTAATATCACTAATTATATTTGTTTATATGCTTTGTTTTCATGCATGAATACCTATCTGCTATTATATTGGCAACACTAATTCGTTCATGGGCATGAACAGAATTGGGGAAAGGGGGGTTGGGTGCATATCCCCCCCCCCCAAAACAAAATAAATAAAATAAAAATAAAAATAAATAAAATAAATACAAAATGAAGGGGGGGGGGGGGGGGATATATAGTGTCATTTGTCCCCCATACTTTCCCAAAAGTATTAAATAATGTATGTTTGTTACCATAGCTTGCACTAGATGGCTGCTTCAATATTGATATTGAAAAAAGTGAATCTTAAGTATGCACCAGTTTGCAAAATTGTTTGTAAAAAATGCAAAATCTCCCTACTTTGGGAGGAGGAACAACTTTAGGCATATTCAACACAGTTGGAAGCCCTTTTTCAGAGCTGCCAAGTAGAACGGATTTTCCGTATTTAGTACGTTTTTCAATGCAAATACGGAAGTACGATTTGTAACAAATATAAATACGGACAAAAAAAAAAAAAATTTTAATATTTTTTTTTAGTATTAATATTAAAAAAACAAACACTTTTTGCACTGTGCAGTAGATCCCCCCGTCGCCAGATTATATTTTAGGAGCGCATGCGCGCGCGCGCCGCACGCATCGTTGTCTGTGACTAGATTCGTATGAAGCGCACCGCTGTTTGTGACGAAAAGTCGAACAAAGCGCACAAAGTGTTAATAGTAACAGTCAAAAAATTGCAAAAAAAATTATGTTCAACCCTGATAAACAATTTTAAAAGATGCATGATACATATTTAAGATATAACACAAATAAATGAAACAAACTCATACAAATGCTGATGTGATCGATAGAACCAACGTTTATATGACCCTTTACATAAAGGGTATTTTTGCTGCTCAATTTAGCTTCGCAAAAAATATGATTTTTTTTTTTAAGGATAGCCAGTATGCACCAATGCATGTTTAGTGGCATGCTCATCCATTATGTATATCTTGCACTAAGATAAATAGAAGAAAATATAAAGTTTCTCAACATATATTTGCCGTGCCGAAAAATAGTGACTTCCTGGGCAAAATACTGATTTTGGGGTGTGAGAATACTGAAATGCTCAAATGGAACTTGGCAGCTCTGCTTTTTTCAATTGTAATGATTAGTGGCTCCATGTTGCCAGCTTTTGTACGGTAGGTAGGAATAATCAGTAGCGTATTTCAAGTATAAAATATTGATTGCTGAATGGTGTATAAAGCTAGAACAATAGTCTCACAACGGATGCTTACTTTTGACCAATGATAATCATAATTTGGTCTTAATTCTTAAATCACCATCATGTATTCCATTTTTGTTTTTGCACAGGGAGAATGAATAACTTAAATATATTCAAGTACACATTCATCGCTTAGTGGTGTGTAATACTTATAACAATAGTCTGAGTTTGATAATATCCATGTACAAGAGATGTCTGCTTTGACCAATGATAATCATTTAATCAAGTCTTTATTCATAAATCACCATCATTTATTTCATTTGTTCATAGGGAGTTTTTTCCTTCTTTTTCTCAAGTACAAATATTCATTTCTGAGTGGTGCGAAAAGCTTAAACAATAGAGTCTGGTCATACATGTGCAACACAATGCTTTCTCTTATGAACTATTATAATCATAATTCAGAAATCAGCATCATGTATTTCAATTTTTTGCATTGATAATTTATCTCAAGTGCAATGTATTTAATTTATCACTGAGCGGTGTGTAAAGCTAAAGGGATTTAGTAACATTGTCCAAATCCTCTAAATCTAATTGGAATTCTAGCGGTTCCCTCATACCTTGTTGTATTCATATTAATAAAAGCATGGGACAGGTTTTGGTTTTTTCGAATTTCCCTTTCGTTAAAAAGATATTTACGATTGAAGTGTTCAGATGTTAAATTATCCACTGGATCGTCGAAACCGTGTACAAAGTCAGTGCAATGAGTTAGTGAATATCACTTTGCATTTTTGCTCATTACTCGGCCAAATAACATCCAATTAACGTGAATTTTGCACACATTACTTTGTGGACACATCAGATCACACCAATACACATTTTATTAATCACTCATCACTTTTTGCACTTGTCAACAAAGTTACTAGATCCCTTTAAACAATATAGTCAATAGTCAATAGTTTGAGGTCATACATGTACAACAGATGCTTTCTGTTTTAGCCAATAATAATCATAATTCAGTCTATATTCATGAATTACCATCATTTATTCCAATGCATTTCTATGTTACCAAGTGACCTGAATCTGAAGGGTGAACTATTTGATCTTCAAGTTTTAAGTGATCCATTAACTTTATATTTTCCCCCAAAAGTAATGTTTGACACTTTAATCATATATATACCAATTTCACTGTCAGATTCCTGAGAATGATATGTGACAATTTCATAGAAAAAGAATAAAGTTTACCTACCGAGCATGGTGGCTTAGCGGTTAGAGTGTCCGCCTCATGCACGGGAGGTCCCGGGTTCGAACCCAGACCGGGTCATACCAAAGACTTTAAAAATGGTACCCTCTGCCTTCTAGCCAGGCACTCGGCATTTATAGAATGGAGAAGGGAAAGTTAATCACACGAGTTACCAGAGGACTGGCCCCCTTCTGTGGCTTTCGCTACATTTAGTAGACGTGTGGCCTAGGGCTAATGAATCGGAGATAGGCGCCGCCTTATGTACCAACATTGGCACGGGAAGGTCTTTAACTTTAACTAACCAGTGAAAACAGAGAAAATCAATGTCCGATATGATCCCGATCGTTCGCGTGAAGTATCCAAATTCGGATATTATGGACGATAGAGTATCCAAATTCAGATACTCTTGACTACAGTCGGAAACGGTCTATAGATGCTCTTAAAATCAATCTTGAATATATATCTATGGTTATGGAGACATTTGAAAAATCAAAACCCATTTCATTCTTCTGTTTAATACCATATAAGCCAAACAACAACGTACAAGAGAAGTAGGAAAGCTCCAAGCGATTTTGGTTGAAATTGTTCAAAGTTAATGGATCACTTTAACCGTTTCAGATATTCCAGACCAGATTAATTGCCTTCCTTTTTTCCCTCTCTTTGCAGAAAGGGAGTCTTTCTTGCATACAGAAAATTGTTTGACAATATCGGACCAAATGATTTGGTCCAATAATTGCACATTTATTTTGTAGAAAACTGGCAGCAAAGAACTGTATGCATAGCTCTAAAATACATGTATGGACTTCATACAAAGATAATGAATATAACCTGCTCCCTTTGAGATTCTGAAATCCCCATACACTTTGTGCATAGCCTACCAAGTTCCCGTAGGCAAGGGCTTTGTTTGCTTTGAACGTGGCAAGTACATACTTTACATTTTAAAGAGCTTGGGTCATTTTATAGATTTCAAATGCTTCATTTCTTCATGTTACTTGTTAACTCTTTTTTTTTTGTTATTCAGTTTTTGTTGAATGATTACTCCTTTTTAAGGTGTACAAATTGCACTAATAAAACTTATAATACTAACATGTTATTTTTTTCAGTAAGGGGGTCAGTAATGTAACATTATCTTTTAATTCTGACCACCCTTGCACATTACAGTATGATGAATTGTTGAATTAATGTATGTTTGGTTCATGTTTTGTTACAATTCAGTTTTATTCACAGCTTATTGTTGCTAATATTCAGTAACAAAGCAAATGGCATTTTCACATTTAATGAAATATCATGATTAATTGATCAGTGTTTTGCTACAATACATTACATGATGTTAATTATAACTCATTGAAGTAAGTAAATAACATGGAATTGTTTCAATATTTTTTTCTTCAAATTTTCACTTACAAATTTACAAGCGTAATGAAAATATTTTGTGAACTTAGAAATGAAAAGTTGTAAACATTTCAATGTGATTATTAATAGTGTAAATTAATTGGAATTTTTAAATTCAACATTAAATCATTGAAGCAAAATTATACAGACTAGGTTTGTCAATTATTTGCTTAATTTTACTTTAAATTTTGTTTGATATTTGATATTTTGTTCCATATTCTAGACTACCTAAACAACGATCCAGAACAACCTGATAATTTCATTACTGGTACATTTTACTCAGTATTATCAGAAACAGTTAATATGAAATTAATAACTAATAATGCTGTCTGGAAAGGAATTGATATATTCATTTTCTTTTTTTGATGATTGATTTGTTTTCTTCATATATCCTCACCTTTTAGCTTCCCGAGTCTGGAAGAATTGGTGTTCCACATGCTGAGCTCTGGCGATGGGACAATCTCTATAGGAGGCTTCTTTGATGTAAGTTTTTTAAATCTTTCCCCCCCCCCCCCCCTTTTTGTTTCTGTCTTCATTTTTGGAAATGTGTGCGTTCATGAATTGATTTTATGTTGCCACCTTTCACTCTCAATAAAAAGTTTTATTACAATATCACTGTCCACGTTTGGAAAGACAAGTTTGCTTTTTCCCCTTATTAAGAGGTAGACAAAGTTATGCTTTATTAATTCAGTTTTCAAAGAACTGGTGTTTCACATGACAGGACTATCCCTATAGGAGGGTTCTTTGATGTGAGTTTCCCTTATCTTTTTCATGTCTTCATTGTTCAAAATTTAAGCGAATTCACATGAATTAAAACACTTTTCTTTGCTCAATTGGATAGTGCAGGATTACAATAATCAAGTATCAGTATTTTGTAATGAGATTGTACATATTACACGGGACATAAGATGCAGATCACTATTTTGAAAGCCAATTTTAAAGAACTTTCACTTGGACTTTTAACCCGTTCACTTTGAGATTCTGGATTCCCCGTAGACTTTGTACATAGCCCACCTGGTTCCTGTAAAGGTGGTATCTCACCGGGCAGGAGACTAGTTGGCGACCAGTTGGCGACTCGGTCTCCGCTGGTCGCGGAGACGTCGCCGCGACGTCTCCCGGAGACTAGCCGGGTCTCCGGGGAGTCGCGGGAAAATCAAACATGTTCGATTTTTTTGGAGACTTTTTCAGTCTCCAGCAGGTCTCGGAGACGTCTCCGCGACGTCTCCATCAGTCGCGGAGACTAATTTTGTCCGCGACTAGGGAGACGTCGCTGCGACGTCGCCGCGACCTACTGGAGACCAAGGCGACTGAGAGGAGACGTTGAGGAGACGTCTCCGCGACACTACTTGACGTTGCTTGACCCACTTTAGAGACCACGTGACTGAGTTCTTTATCATTTGGTACAGTTTGTTCCTGCTCCCATGGATACGTCGCGGAGACGTCTCCGAGACGTCGCGGAGACGTCTCCGAGACGTCGCGGAGACGTCTCCGAGACTTCGCCTTGGTGAGATTGCAAACCATTTTCGGGTCTCCCGAGTCGCCGCGACTACCGCGACTGATGAGTCGCGGCAGTCGCGGCGACGTCTCCGCCGGTGAGATACGCACTTAAGCAACGGGTTAACAGACAAACGCATTCTTGATTAATTTCTCTAGTAATCAATCAAGTTTGCAATATGCCTCTTCAACTTTGAATAGGGACATGTTGATGTTGATACATCTTTTTTGTATAAAGTTAGGCAAGTTCAATGAACCAACATTTGAGAGTGATGTTTCAAAGGAGGTAGGCTAAAAAAAGTAGCCAACAAAAATTGAATTAGATTTTTGTTCTTGTTTTGCCCCCTGTTATCTCATCTCAGGCCCTACAATCCAAGGGTCTGGCCCTAAATGATCCTCGTCTACAGGAGTCTATGGATAACTTCAGAGATAAGCATCTTCCGCAGTTTCCAGAGAGAATAGGAGACAAAAGGCTGACTGCAGATGAGTTCAAAGAGTAAGTCGGTATTAGTATTCCGAGCAATCCCCATAGTGTTAATGCAGGGCCCACCAGGTTCCTGCAGGCATTGGGTTAATATCCTAGACCCTTTAATCCGACTCCCAAGAGTCTATGGATAACTTCAGAGCTAAGCATCTCCCATGGTTCCCAAAGAGAATATGAGATGAGAGGTTGACTGCGCATGAGTTCAAAGAGTAAGTTAGAATTACTATTTCGTGATAGATTACTTTTATTAACATCTCAGGCCTTACAAATAATAAAAAGGCTGACTGAATTCAATGAGATAACATACAAAGAGTTCCAAATTGTAACATCACAGCTATCCATGGCCATTGGTAATGGTTCTTAACAATATCAGGCAAACCCAAAATGTGTGACCAAGCAGTTGCTAAAGCAATTGACCTACTTTCAAATGCCCTAACCAAAGACCAGTTGTTAGAACCATTATGGTTCAACAAGTGAGTTTGATGTCATTACCTTAGCTCTAGATACATAATCTATTATGACCCATAATCACATTTCCTGAGAGGGGATAAACACAAAGTCATTTGTTTTCATTTAGAGGGATCTAGTAACTTGGCAAATGGTAGATCAAATGTGTATTTCTGTGATCTGATATGTCCACTGAGTTATGTGTGAAAATTCCATGTTAAATGTATGTCATACATGTATGACCAAGTAGTGAGCAAAAATGGTGTTGTATCTGTATTATCGATAGGAAGCATGGAACGGGTTTCCTTTTTTTCTTCTCAAATTTCCCTTTCGTTAAAAAGATATCAATGATTGAAGTGTTAACATTTTTAACTCTCCACTGGGCATACAAAGTCAGTTCAATGAGTTAGCAAATAGCACAATGCATTTTTGCTCATTACTCGGCCATATAACATCAATTTTACGTGAAATTTTCACACAATACTCAGAGGACTTATCAAATATTAAACACAACCACACATTTGTACCAACCATTCATCACTTTCTGCACAAGTATGCCGACAAAGTTACTAGGTCCCTTTAAGGCCTTTTCATGTTTACCATCTATGCTTCCCGTTAGGGGGAAATGGCTTGCTCCAAGCACCCTACTTGACCTTCCTGTACTAGATTTCTTCTCATGGTCAAACAGCATGAAGCAGCTTCTCAGTGACATGGCCTTCTTTTTAAACTTGTGACAAGTTGATAAAGGTGGCATTGCCAGAAACCAATTTATAAACGTTTCTCTACATTTATATCAGGGCTTGTCACTAGCGCTGGTCCTATTTCCCGGGGCAAGTACAAATTGATGTTGGGCTAGTGGAATATAATAAATGTCCTATTTTGGTTGGCCGATCAGGCAACAAAATTATTGGTCAACTATGAGTATACGGTAAGTTTTATACAATTTATGATAAGATTTATGTCCTAATAATCTTAATTTTTCTTTTTCATTCACAGATGTATATCAAACAATATTGTCCTGATCGGTCGTGCCCTCCAAAACAAATTCATCATCCCCGACTTTCCCGACTTCGCAGCTATCATCCAGGAAACCTTCGAGGAGGCGAGAGTTAACGATGCAGGAGCGGTAAGTGATTATGCAGGACAGGGCTCAACACTCGCACTGGCCCGCTGGCCAGGGGCCAGCGAAATTGCACTTTGGGCCAGCAAAAATGTATACAAGTCATATTTTGGCGGCCCGATCGGGCAAGCAGATTTTCAACCCAACATTGACAAAATTAGAAAAATCTTGTATTCTTCCATGTCATGCTCTATCACAGGTTTGATCAGGAAAGAGTGATATTTTGAAAAGTAAAAAGTTTACTCATGAAACACAATTTTCGGGCCAGTAAATTCTTTTGGCCACCAGAAAGGGGGAAGGAATTATTTCACTGGCCCGACATGGCCACTGACAATAAAAGTATGTGTGGAGCCCTGGATTATGAAATTCAAATATTCAATTACCTTAAATGCAACATCACCAATTTCTCTGACTTTACAGCCATTGTTCAGGAGACATTTGTAGAGGCCAGAGTAAAAAGATGGGGGGGGGGGGGGGGAAATCACTCCTGACTCTTGACCCTGAACACAACGTGTAGCACTGCCAATTTTGTGTGACCCCGTGCTAGGGACAAAATAAGGTCAGTGCGACATGCCTCATTGTACTGTACATGAAAGATTTTGTCTTTGGTTGGTTTTGTCTAGCTACAATCTCAATTATATAAACCTTGTTATAAATATTGTTATTTCATCGCAGCTTGCAGACTACATACCCCAGCTTGTAAGACAAGATCACGATGTGTGGGGGGTCAGCACAATGGCCAGAGATGTTTGTTCGGGAACACTGACTTTTTATCTGTGTTGTTTATGCTGTGTTTTGCTACTATCTTGTGGAGGTGTTGTGGCACGATCGGATATGCGTTTGACTGCAAAGCATGGGAGCCGGGTTCGAACCCAGATCGATGCCGCCATTCCAGCACTTGTGTCCTTCAGCAAGGCACTTAATCCACATTGCTGCTCCCCGCCCGGGTGCAATATGGGTACTTGGCATGAATGAGGGTGTGTAAAAAGCATGAGTGCACTATAAAGAAGCACCTGCTGGAATGCTCCCCAGAGAGTGGAGAGAGTGCACAATAATAAAAAGTGCAGAAGTGTATCCAATGGCTTAGTTATAAATAATATTATTAGATGCAGGTCCCTTTAGGAGAACGGAGCAAACGAGCACTGAAGAGGCTGACCTGGATAAATAAGACTACAACAAAACAAAACAAATCTTAACGTTTAAAGGCTTTCAATCTGAAAACAATTATTGTTATATCTTGAATTTTGTCCAAAGTCTTTCCAGCTTGCAGACTACATACCCCAGCTAGCCAGACAGGACCCTGCTGAATGGGGGGTCAGTGTCGGCACAGCGGATTGACAGCGATGCTCGTGTTAGGACACTGGCATTCTTATTCCCTGTTGTTTCTTGTTGTTATAGCTAATATCTCTATAAATGTTATTCCTGAATTCTATCTTCCCAGCTTGCAGACTACATCCCCCAGCTAGCCAGACAGGACCCCGCTGCGTGGGGGGTCAGTGTCTGCACAGTGGATGGTCAGAGATGCTCGTTCGGGAGCACCGACGTTCCCTTCTCCTTCCAGTCCAGCAGCAAGGCACCCACCTACGCCCTCGCATCCACCCTCATGGGGGCAGACTACGTCCATCGCCACGTGGGATTTGAACCCAGCGGCCAACCTTTCAACGCCCTCTTTCTCAACAAAGCCAGTAAGTTTCTGGAGTAATGTTTGAATTTGTAGAGCAGTTTTGGCTTGGATTCTCCCCAAGGGAGTTGAGATCGTGCGTAAGGAAACGCCCTGTTTCTAAACAGAGAGAGTATGTTTTTTTTTTGTTTTTGTTTTTTTTTGTTTGGGGTAATATTTGAGTTTGTAGATCAGCTTGGACTAGGACACTCACTTGGGTTGAGATGGTGCACAAGAAAAATCAACCATTCAACACCCTAAACTAAACAGAGATGGTACTTTTTTTTTGGGGGGGGGGTGGGGAGAGGGGGGGGGGAAGGGGAATTTGAATTTGTAGAGCAGCTTGGGTTCGAATGCTCCCCAGGAAGTTGAGATGATGCACAAGAAAATTCAACCTTTCAACGCCCTGCTTGAAAAAAAGGAGAAGTAGTTTGTTTGTTTGTTTGTTTGTTTGTTGTTGTTGTTGTTTTTTTTTTTGGGGGGGGGGGGGGAAGGGTTAATAGAGCAGCTTGGGTTAGAATGCTCCCCAAAGAAGTTGAGATCGTGCATAAGGAAACACGATCATTCGAAACCCTGTTACTAAACGGACATAATATATTTATTAATTTTTTAAAATTTTTTTTTGTTTCGGGGGAGGGGGGAGGGGGTGGGGGTTATTTAATAATAATAATAATAATAATAATAATATTGAATATTAATATTGCGCAATATCCACCTAATTATAAGGTGCTCAAAGCGCGTGGGAAAAGGTAGTGTAATGATTAAACAAACAAGTAAGAAGGGGACAGTAAAATGAAGGGAATAAAGAAGGTCTAATTAAATGCTGTTTGAAACAAATGATATTTCAACCTGTCCTTAAATGTGTCCACTGCGCTACTATCCCGAATATTTGAATTTGTAATACAGCGGGTAATACAGTGTATTATATGGAAACATACCACCCATCTCTACCACCATTGCTCATCGGCGAACAAGATTTGCTGGCCACTGTTTTAGGGCCAAAGACCAAGTAATCTTGGATGTGATCTGCATGAGACTCCTATGTTCTCATAGACGAAGGAAACCTACTGTAGGAACTTGCCCCCAGGATTATCCATTTATAAGTTCTCTGTAACGTCCAGATGATCATTCCACTCTTCATATCTGTACTCTGATTGTTTTCTTGTTTCAACTTGTTTTTGCAATGTAGTTATTGTATGATATTTTGTATTATTGTATGATATTTTGTATTATTGTATGATATTTTGTATTATTGTATGATATTTTGTATTATTGTATGATATTTTGTATTATTGTATGATATTTTGTATTATTGTATGATATTTTGTATTATTGTATGATATTTTGTATTATTGTATGATATTTTGTATTATTGTTTTTATGAAAGTGGAAAATAAATTCAATTCAATTAAATTTGGCTACCAGAAAATAATATTGTAGTCCGGACTAAAGTTATCAACTTAGTCTGGGGTTAGTCGACACTTAGTTAGCACTTCAGGCCGGACTAATTTAGTAGAATACAGGCCCATGTGTTTATTCGAGCTACGTCATCCAAAATAGACTTAGCATAAAACTAAGCTAGCAAGCTTCTATGAATATGGGCCCAGATCGCTGCCCTACATGTATGTGCCTTATTAACATGGCAAGGACGGGAAAATCTTTATATTTTCATGTTTCTTTCCTACATCCACAGACAAGCCTCACAATCCCATGTTAAATGCTGGAGCCATTGTCACTGCATCCCTAGTAAAGGTATGTATTGTTTGCTGTCTGACATACTCTGTTTTGTTTGCTGTCTGACATACTCTGTTTTGTTTTGATTCCTCTATTAGTAAGGAGTAATATATTCCATTTATTGTATTAACACTGGAGAGGTACAGTTTTAGAATCATCTTTCTCTCTCGGCACAGTATGTATTTATCATTAAAAAAATGAACAATAAGGCAAATTGTATTAAAGGGATCTCAAAACTTACTTGGAACTCTAGCGGTTCTCTCATACCTTGTTGTATTTGTATTAACAATAGAAGCATGGGACAGGTTTCGTTTTTTCGAAATTCCCTTTCATTAAAAAGATATTTACGATTGAAATGTTCAGATATTAAACTATCCACTGGATGGTCGTAGCCATGTACAAAGTCAGTTACTGAATATCACTTTGCATTTGCGCTCATTACTCAGCTATATTTAACATCCATTTAACACGAAATGTTCACACATTACTCAGTGGACATATCAGATCACAACAATACACATTGGAGCAACCATTCATCACCTTTTTGCACATGTCAAAAAAGTTACTAGATCCCTTTAACATATGGTTAGTTTTACTATGGTGATTCTATATCTAGATAGCATGGTCATACAGTTGATAAGAAGTACAGCTTCTTCCGTCACTGACACTTCCAAACTTGTCGTCCCAAGATCTCACTTTGTTTTTGTCGATAAAAGATTCGCTATCGCAGCTTCCGTATCATGGAATGCTCTACCACAATACATTAGACAAATTCTGCATGTACTTACTTTTAAAAAGCATCTAAAATCCTACCTCTTTCCTTGATTTGTTGTAGTTTGTAAGAATCTTGTAATTTTTGTAATGTTTTAATTGTTATATAAAACAAACAAACATATCCTGTATTATTATTACTCTGTTGCTTGCCTTGGAAGTGGTCTTATGAATCTAACTTTATTACTTTGAAGAAAGGCATCTATGAGATTGTTGAAATACATTTGTTATTTTGTAATTCAAGAGGTGCCAAACCGTCAGATCTAGCAGATTATTGGTCAAGGCGATAAATGATGAGTAATATACCTGGACATGGAAGTTGTTATTTTGCATTGGTCAAGTGTGACATCATCAAAAAACTATTTTTAGAATTTCCAAATTTGAACTTCATTTTCCGAAGGAGCATCCAAAATAATGTCCAAATGTTGAAAATCAATTGAATATGTTAAGTATTGGCTGAGATATGCCCATCCGAATGATTTTAGTTCAATATGAATTCACTGTTATTTTGCTCTGGTTCGTAACGTTACGACCCAGAGCAAAATAACAGTGATTTCCTATTGAAATCTATTTATTCGGATGGTCATATCTTGGCCAATACGTTACATGATGGATTGATTTTCAACATTTGGACATTATTTTGGATGCTCTTTCGGAAAATGAAGTTCACATTGAGAAATTCTAAAAATAGATTGTTATGATGTCACAGTTTCGGTACTCTTTTTACTGTCTCTTTTTTCATTCCCTCCCCAGCCGGAGCTGAATGCAGCAGACAGGTTTGACTTCATCATGTCCAAGTTTAAGGAGGCTGCTGGGGGCGGCCATATTGGATTCAGCAATGCCACGTAAGTCATTGGATTTCCCACACGACTGACCCTGCCTATAGGTTGCATAACAGAAGACTTTTATGTACATGTAAATGTAGTTCACTTACTGTAAAAGAGGCGTTTGTACACCTGGAGAGAAAGCAGAAATATGTGTAGGTTTTTGCATAAAACTCATAATATTGGCTTTGAAAGAAAAACTTTCAAACCAGTATACCATGGCACTCCCATAAATACACTATGAGCGACAATTCGGTAGGATTTTCTTTGCAATTTTTGGCATCACTGCTCAAAATTAAACATTATTCTTTGATGACAATCGGTAAAAATTATGTATGAACTAATATTACATCATTTCTCAATTATTTCAGATTTTGTCAGAGAAAAAGACGTGTGCGAGGAAATTTGCCCTTGATGACAATCATTAAAAGTGATGTTTGAATATGTAGTGAACTATCGCATTATTTCTCTACTTATAGATTCTTGTCAGAGAAGAAGACGTGTGCGAGGAATTTTGCCCTGGCATACCTTCTCCAGGACTACAACTGCTTCCCGGCTGGGACAGACACCATGGAAACACTGGACCTATACTTCCAGGTGAGGAAGAGGATGATGATGATGACGATGATGTTGTTGTTGATGATGATGGCGTTGTTGATGATCAGGATGATGACAACGATGATGATTATGATGATGATGTTGGTGATGATGATGATGTGGTGATGATGGTGATGATGGTGATGATGATGAGGATGATGAAGGTGATGATGATGATGATGATGATGATGCAAGTGTTGATGTAGATAATGAGGATGATGATGATGCAAGTGTTGTTGTAGATAATGAGGATGATGACGACGATGATGATGGTGGTGATGATGATGGTGATGATGATGATGATACTGATGATGATGATGATAATGGTGATGATGATGATGATAATGACGGTGGAGGAGGTGGTGGTGTTGGTTGCGGCGGCGAGGATGATTGTGATGATGATCAGAAGTTTTCTCCTAATGATGATCACTTTTTTCTTCTTCTTCATCTAGCTATGTTCACTAGAGATAACATGTCAGTGTTATAGCAGCCACGCTAGCTAATGGAGGTGTTTGAATCTGTGGCAGTCTGAGATACTCTCAGCCTCATGTTGTCTCGTGACATTCATCACTTGTACATATAATTGTAATATTCTTTGCGTTAATGTCTTTTCTCCGCAGCTTTGCTACTTAGAGATTACATGTCAGTCAGCCAGTGAAAAAGCAGCCACCCTAGCTAACGGAGGAATCTGTTCTTTGACCGGGAACAAAGTCTATGAATCCGTGGCAGTCGGGAGTTATTCTCAGCCTAATATTGTCATGTGGCATTTACCCACTAGTGCATATTACTGCAAAGTTTTCTAACAAATTAGTTGTAATATTCTCTGATTATGTCTTTTCTCTGCAGCTTTGCTCGCTAGAGATAACATGTCAGTCAGCCAGTGTAATAGCAGCCACGCTAGCTAACGGAGGCATCTGTCCGTTGACTGGGAAGAAGGTCTTTGAGTCAGTTGCAGTCAGAGATACACTCAGCCTAATGTTGTCTTGTGGCATGTACGACTTCTCAGGACAATTTGCTTTCAAGGTGAGAAAACGTAATTATCTCTGTTTGTGTCATTTTAAGATTTTTTAGTTTGAAGCTGCTGAAAGAAAAGAAAATGTTACAAAATGTGAAACTATGAGTCTCATCGAAAGATATCCATTGCAACATCAATAATAGGTTGAAATGTATTCTTTAGTATTCTGTTGTATCCTGTAGAATTCTCGTTGTAGTACCCAACAACATTGGGCATTATGCTTTGGTCTCCCCTCTTAGACTTAGATATTGTTCACTTGTAAGCCCCTAGCTCCCTAGCCAAGCATAATTTTCCTATATTTGTAATTTTCAATGAATTTCTTCTTTAAAACCAGTCTTTTTATTGTCTTATCTATCCTCTCATTCCCAGGTTGGTATGCCAGCCAAGTCCGGTGTATCCGGAGGAATCCTGCTAGTAGTACCAAACGTAATGGGCATCATGCTCTGGTCCCCCCTCCTAGACGGCTTTGGCAACAGTACAAGGGGCACACAATTCTGCAACGTAAGTAATAGAAACTAGAAGGCCGACAAAGTCAGCATACCCACGCCTCCCATTAGCCCTGTTCTACCCCTTCGTCGGCCTCAACCCTGTTTTGCTTACCGATGCATCCTAAAAACATAGTGATCAACCGTTGAACAGAATCCCCCACAACTCCAGGCATAGTAAACTATGCTGACTGGGTATGCCTGCAGGGAGGGCTTGAAAATGCCGACATCTGTCCAATTTATTGGCGATAAATGTAACATAAATCATGAATTCAAACAAAATAAACTATTACAAACAATAACAGATACCTTATCTTCCTGATTCTGCAAACTTTTATGTCCATTTCTCTTGCATAAATATGATTTTAGATCTTTTCATGACAGCTATCTGCCGATTCGCACGTGTTTTTACTAGCTGCCTGTGTAGTATAGATATGCCTAATATTTATGCATTGCAATATGCACAACACATTACATGCGGGTGTGTACTATGTGTAAGTACATCTATTGGCATGGCGTGTGCGCCACGTTGTTTTCTTGAAATGATTTGAGACGGGAGAGACGAGGAGAGACTAGTGTGAGAAGGGAGAGGAGAAGAGAGACTGTGTGTGTGTGATAAGTACATTAGTGCGTGTGTGCCATCGCGATCGCACGGAGCACAAATAGAAATGCATAGACGGTAGTGCATTATCGGATTTCCCAAAATCCGTAACATTTCAGCGCCATTCCGTACTCCCGTAATTGTTGTCAATTTCCGTACCAATAAATACATACTCAAACTTCAAGGTTCCACAGAATTTGCAGGGGTCAACCAATCATCACCAAAATCTAATCGATTCTTCCATGTCACTATCCAAACATTCCCTGAAAATTTGGTGCAAATCCGTTCACCCGTTCTCTAGTTATCTTGTACACAAACAAACAAAAAAAAAAACAAAAAAAAACAAAAACAAACAAACAAACAAACAAACAAACATACGGAACCCTTTACATAACCCCCTGCCGATTTCATCGGCGTGGGTAATAATAAAAGCAATATGTGTATAAAAGACTCCAAAAACCAATTTTTCCCAAATTGACAAATTCATTTGAAAAAGTTTGAAAAAACAAATTCTAGATCCTGAATTTAAACCACCTCTCTAATTAAAGTTAAATCTGAGTCGTTTCTTTAACTATTATGTTTATTTTTGTTGTTGTTGGAGGACCTTGTCACTTTGATTTCCAAAACTTCGACAAAGAACAAAGGAAAAAAATACTCTCATAAACAAGCATATTTTTGATAAACAATTAAACATATTTTATGAACTGTTCTCTTTCTTTTTATTTTTTGTTGCTAAAAATGTTAATCGAATTCAACTTCAACAACTGTGTAACAGCCTGAGGCACTGCTTGGCCTATAAATCTATCAAAAGAGGCCTGTTAAAAATGAGTTTCTTATCTTAACTTTATGCTTTCTTATAAACAAGTATATAATTTCATGGACTATTATATATTTTTGTTGTTGCAGGATCTTGTAACTCACTTCAACTTCCACAACTATGACAACCTGAGGCACCACTCGGCCAAGAAGATAGATCCTGTCACCCAGAAGACTCACAGTCAGGTACAGTAAATTATTTCAATTTCTTGTTGATAACTTTCAAAACAATTTACAACAAACAATTACAAATTTAGACCCTTTAACCCTCTAAGAGCCATTGTCAACTCACGGAAATAGACCCTGTCACTCAGAAGACCCACAGCCAGGTACAGTTTGAAATTTGAAATAGTACATTATCTTTATCTCCCCGTCTCCATTGTATCCATGCCAAGCTCCTGGCTAAAAGGCAGGCAGTAGGCACCATAATCATCTTTATCCCCTGGGTTGAATTTCTGTTTTTCGTTACAAGATGATGTCATATGAAATTTGAATTTTAAAAAGGATTCATCCATAAATCATGTATAAAACTGAATATAGGCGATTGACGTTGATATGAGCTATCCCTCTCAATGTTGGGATAATTCTGCTAGGACATACATTTCGGTCCACCAGTGGCATGCATCTGCATGCATTATTGATGCACTGCATGTAAAATATAATTTCTTGTCTTCATTTGTTGTTATCTTACTCCACCAGTTTCAACATGTCTGCCCTTCTTTCTAGGATTGCAGGCTACACACATTATGAAGCTACTGTTTGGTGCTTACTAGGCCAAGTGCTTACCATGGGGGGAAATATTGTCATTCTCTTGTTCTCTGCCTGAATGGAGTTTAAATCAATTATTGAACATGACATTTTGTTAGGAACGGGGGTTGCACATCACGTGTGGACTTTGTAATTCTACATTTAATTGTGACCTGGTTTTCTGCATTGCAGGCTACACACATTTAATGAAGCTACTATGTGGTGCTTACCATGGGGGACTATAAGTCATATTCTTGTTCTCTCCTTAAATGGAGATTATATAATGATATAACATGACATTTGTTATAAACAAAATTCAAACTGAATTTGTGGATGTTATAATTACACATCATTATGACCTGTTTTTCTTAACTTTCAGGCTACACGTATTATGAAGCTGCTATTCGGTGCTTACAACGGAGATGCCAGCGCCCTAAGACAATACTTCTTACAGGGCATGGACATGGGGGAGTGTGATTATGACAGCCGTACAGCACTGCATCTAGCAGCAGCTGAAGGTATGTACGCTCCCCAGGGAGAGGAAATAGTGCACTTTGTGTGCTAGATGAGGGCAGGGGGAGGGAGGGGGAGTGCGGGGGAGGGCGGGAGTAGACAATACTTCTTACAGGGCATGGACATGGGGGAATGTGATTGTGACAGCCGTACTGCACTGCATCTAGCAGCAGCTGAAGGTATGTATGCTCCCTGGGGAGTCAAAATAGTGCACTGTGTGTGGGTGGATGGATGGCTAGATGATTAATTAAACTGTAATTTTCATCATGTTCGAACTGTACAAGTCACTATAAGTGTGTGAAGTTTATATTATACATGAATGAATTATTATTCATTATTATTTATTTATTTTCATCATGATATATTATCTTTTCCCCATGCGATTTGAGCACCTTATTAGGTGGATATTGCGCAATATAAATATTATTATTATGTGTTATTGTTAGAATAGATATAATTTTTTTATTTAATTTACTTGTTTGCAGGTCACTTTGAATGTGTCAAGTTCCTATTGGAGAAGTGTAACGTCAGCCCAGAGGCCCTAGACAGGTAAGAATCAAGAAGATTTTCTCAGAATGTTTTCTCAGAATCTTGTTTTCGCTGATTTTACTGCTTTCACAATTTCTGGGGTTAATGCATCAATCAAAGTTCTGGTCCATTTTATACATTTTCTCTTGTTATGAATCACACATTGCCACGATATTAAGAGTAATTCAGTTCGCAAATAACAAGTAACAAGTCTTTTAAAGTAACATGCTGAGCAAAAAATGTTGAATATTTCTGGCGTTTTTATAGAGAGTGAGCGAACTCATCATGCCAGTCAGGTTAGGTGTGTGAATATGGAATTTTGAATGTAAACGGATCTAGTAACTTTGTTTGACATGTGCAAAAACTAAAGAATGGTTGATGAAATGTGTACATTTGTGACCTGATTGTGTCCACTGAGTGACGTGTGAAAATTCCACAGTAATTAGTGAAATGTGATATTTTCCAGCTCGTTGCACTGACTTTGTACACGGTTATAACTTTCCAGTGGATAATTAATTTTAAACAATTAAAAAACTTGGTTAGATGCCACAAAGTAAGTGACAATGCCTAAACCATTTGTGTGTTGTTTCACCCGGAGGTGAGTTCCGTCCTTATCAAGGGGAGTGCTAACCGGCTCTCCTTTCATACAACACAATCCTCCAACATGCACACATTGCTATATAAGGCCTTCATATCTTCCTACGTTCTTTTTGGTGGTTAGTAAAATCAAAAGACACTAAAATAGTAAAGTGTTTAGCTTCTGTATGACCTGGATGGTTTTATGTGATGACAAATGTATTTATGCAAATATTAAAAAAAGATCTGTGTAAATGGTAAGGCTGAGTCGGTTCGGTCGATCACACCGGTTACCGACCGTTTCAATCGGGACCCGGTTCGGTATATCGGGAAACAGTGCCCCGAAAAAAAAAAAAATAAAAATAAAATGTTAAAAAAGAAATTAAGATTATCACAATAATGTAGCGGAATTCAAATAAAAACGGGGCAATTGATATCATTTACTTTAAAGAGTGGTTATTTTCGAGAAATTCTTGGTTCATTACTTCGTTTGACAGTCAGAAATTGAACAGGAAGCGCAAAATTGCTAGTCATTTGAACGATATTGTCGGCGGATGTGCACACAATGTTAGTCCGATACTCCAGGGGAGTTGTCTGATGGATCTTTGTATGATCCAGCTGATGAGCCAGTGCATTCAAAAAGTGGCTCAAAATACGTTTTTTGGTCATTTGCACCATTTAAAAATGTTTTGATATTCTACTTACATGATTTCATGGCGTTTGACAGCCGAACAGAAACAAAAATGAGCCCCAAAACAATGAAAACAACTACTCAAAACATCGATAAAAAACGACTACATCGCTCCCATTCGCACGTATACCCTGTGTGCAAGTTACGGGACTATATCATTTACTTTAAAGAGTGGTTATTTTCGAGAAATTCTTGGTTCATTACTTCGTTTGACAGTCAGAAATTGAACAGGAAGCGCAAAATTGCTAGTCATTTGAACGATATTGTCGGCGGATGTGCACACAATGTTAGTCCGATACTCCAGGGGAGTTGTCTGATGGATCTTTGTATGATCCAGCTGATGAGCCAGTGCATTCAAAAAGTGGCTCAAAATACGTTTTTTGGTCATTTGCACCATTTAAAAATGTTTTGATATTCTACTTACATGATTTCATGGCGTTTGACAGCCGAACAGAAACAAAAATGAGCCCCAAAACAATGAAAACAACTACTCAAAACATCGATAAAAAACGACTACATCGCTCCCATTCGCACGTATACCCTGTGTGCAAGTTACGGGACTATGTTCCAGTCCGCCCTCTATCGGCAAGATCCATGCCAGGAATTGGGGAAGTCCCCGGCGGATGGATCTTGCGCAAGAAAAGAGACCCCGTAACTTGCACACAGGGTATACGAGCGAATTGGAGCGATTATAGTCGTTTTTTATCGATGTTTTGAGTAGTTGTTTTCATTGTTTCGGGGCTCTTTTTTTTTCTGTTCGGCTGTCAAACGCCATTCGAAATCATGTAAGTAGAATATCAAAATGGTGTTGAATGCGAAAAGGCTAATTTATAGCCACTTTTTAAGGGCATGCAGTGGCTCACAGTCACAAGCGATCGTACATGTGATGTTTCCCCCAGACTAGCGGGCTAAGTTTCTGTGAACCATGTTGCGATGGGCAATGGTGAACAAACGATGAATTTACTTCGAAAAAAAAAAAAATTTTCATGCGAAACTGAGTTAATTCTGGATACTGTAACTATTTTCCCGTAAAGATTGATATGTAAATCCATTAAAGCCTCAGTATTTATTATGTTATTTGCATATAAAAAGAGCAATATAAGCCCCAAACAGTGCATTTTGCCGATGCGTGCACGATTGCGTGATTTTACCGGTCCGAGTTTCGACGGTAAAAATTTATCGGGATACCGGTTCCCGACCGGTAAAAGTTTATCGGGACCCGGTTCCGACAATTACCGACATGACTCAGCCTTAGTAAATGGCTTTCTTAGTTTGGCCGCAATCGCCATTTAACTGTTTTGTGCAGGGAAATATGCAAATGATATGTAAATGAGCATCTTCCTAATTTGCATGTGAATGTATAAAATGTGATATAAATCCATTTTAATAGAACTGTATTGTGTTGCATGACAAATTAACAATAATCCTAACTAATATCCCCCAACAATTTTTGTTTTTGTTTTTTGAAATGTCAAAGGTCATTGTCAAGGTCAACGTGAATGTCAAATAACAATAGAATATGTGATTATCACCTGTGATAATTTGACATGCTGATACACTATTTGTGAATGTCATTTTCAGTGAACATAGAATATTGTGCTACAAATAATCTCACTTCCAAACTTCAGGCCTATACATTTTGAAATTATTTGTTTTCTTTCTACTTGTACCCTGGATGTACTCATGGAAGCCTTTGTCGGTAATATGTTTGCTGCCCTCTATTGGTGGTTAACTGTGTAGGCAAAGCTGTATTCAGCACAGAGCTACATGTACAGTGTATAGTATAAATTGTTTCCTTTTTTCGTTCTTCATTGTCCACATATTGTTATATGTTACCAGGATTGAAAACAGAAGACATGTTTCTTAGTACTTCAATTTAATCTTTATTTAATAATTTACAAAGAGTAATGAAAAGATATTGATATTCTAAAAATTTCTACAAAAGATTTTACTGCCTTCACAATTTCTGAGGTTAATGCATCAATCGAAGTTCTGGTCCATTTTATACAGTTTCTTTGTTATGAATCACACATTGCCACGATATTAAGAGTAATTCAGTTCGCAAATAACAAGAAACAAGTCTTTTAAAGTAACATGCGGAGCAAAAAATGCTGAATATTTCCGGTGTTTTTATAGAGAGTGAGCGAACTCATCATGCCAGTCAGGTTAGGTGTGTGAATATGGAATTTTGAATGTAAACGGATCCAATAACTTTGTTTGACATGTGCAAAAACTAAAGAATGGTTGATGAAATGTGATCATGTCTATGTCCACTGAGTGATGCGTGAAAATTCCACAGTATATAACTGAGTAATTAGTGAAATGGGGTATTTTCTAACTCGTTGCACTGACTTTGTACACAGTTATAACTTTCCAGTGGATAATTAATTTTAAACAATTAAAAACTTGGTTAGATGCCACAAAGTAAGTGACAATGCCTAAACCATTTGTGTGTTGTTTCACCCGGAGGTGAGTTCCGTCCTTATCAAGGGGAGTGCTAACCGGCTCTCCTTTCATACAACACAACCCTCCATCAGGCACACATTGCTATATAAAGCCTTCATATCTTTCTACGTTCTTTTTGGTGGTTAGTAAAATCAAAAGACACTAAAATAGTAAAGTGTTTAGCTTCTGTATGACCTGGATGGTTTTATGTGATGACAAATGTATTTATGCAAATATTTAAAAAAGATCTGTGTAAATGGCTTTCTTAGTTTTGCCGCAATCGCCATTTAACCGTTTTGTGCAGGGAAATATGCAAATGATATGTAAATGAGCATCTTCCTAATTTGCATGTGAATGTATAAAATGTGAAATAAATCCATTTTAATAGAACTGTATTATGTTGCATGACAAATTAACAATAATCCTAACTAATATCCCCCAACAATTTTTTTGTTTGTTTTTTGAAATGTCAAAGGTCATTGTCAAGGTCAACGTGAATGTCAAATAACAATAGAATATGTGATTATCACCTGTGATAATTTGACATGCTGATACACTATTTGTGAATGTCATTTTCAGTGAACGTAGAATATTGTGCTACAAATAATCTCAGTTCCAAACTTCATGCCTATAAATTTGGAAATTATTTGTTTTCTTTCTACTCGTACCCTGGCTGTTCTCACGGAAGACTTTGTCGGAAACATGTTTGCTGCCCTCTATTGGTGGTTAACTGTGTAGGCAAAGCTGTATTCAGCACAGAGCTAGTATATGTACAGTGTATACTATACATTGTTTCCTTTTTTCATTCTTCATTGTCCACATATTGTTATATGTTACCAGGATTGAAAACAGAAGACATGTTTCTTAGTAGTACTTCAATTTAATTGATTTAATCATTTTCAAAGAGTGATTTGAAAAGATATTCATATTCTAAAAATTATTTTGTGTGCAAATAGTTGAAAATTTGCGTGTTGGGTGCATAATTGTATTTTTTTCAAACAGAGCGTTATTCCAGATAAAACAAACTCAAGAGGAGAATATGTTAAAAGTGAACACCCCTTTTTAGCTCATCCGGCCCGAAGGGCCCGATGAGCTTATGCCATGCCGTGGCGTCCGGCGTCCGTCCGTCCGTCCTTCCGTCCGTCCGTCCGTCCGTCCGTCCGTCCGTCCACAGTTTTCAAAATGCTTCTTCTTCGTTATTTTTCAACCGATTTTGATTCTGATTGTTTCATAAGATAGGGCTAGGAGGGGGATTTAAAACTTCTACACAGAATCGTGAAATTTTTCTCCATTAATTAATTATGGTAATTTATGCAAATTTATTCAAAAAATCACAAAAAATGCTTCTTCTTCATTTTTCAACCGATTTTGATTCTGATTGTTTCATAAGATAGGGCTAGGAGGGGGATTTAAAACTTCTACACAGAATCGTGAAATTTTTCTCCATTAATTAATTATGGTAATTTATGCAAATTTATTCAAAAAATCACAAAAAATGCTTCTTCTTCATTTCTCGACCGATTTTGATTTGGTTTGCTTTATCTGGTAGAGCTAACTTTGGTACACTAAACTTCTACACAGAATTTTGAAATTTTTCTCCATTAATTAATTATGGTAATTTATGCAAATTTATTCAAAAAATTACAAAAAATGCTTCTCCTTCATTTCTCGACCGATTTTGATTTGGTTTGCTTTATCTGGTAGAGCTAACTTTGGTACACTAAACTTCTACACAGAATTTTGAAATTTTTCTCCATTAATTATGGTAATTTATGCAAATTTATTCCAAAAATCACAAAAAATGCTTCTTCTCCTTCATTTCTCGACCGATTTTGATTTGGTTTGCTTTATCTGGTAGAGGGCAATTCCACGGTAACGGAAGGACATTCAGACACAATTTTGGAACTTCAATCAAATAATTCCAGGATCCTGCTTTTGATTTTTTATTCTAAATGGCATGTCTTTGATCCTTGTTGGGACACCTTTGATTTCCACTATTTCTAAAATTTTGACCGCATTATGTAAATTAGATATGGACACTAATGAGGCCGGTAACGGAAGGACAGCAAAATGGACATGGATTTTCAAGTTTTTTCGTTATGACCCAATCTCTGTGAAGTTACGAGGTTTATCATGTTAAGTTGGCTACTAGTCAATTTCCTTATGATCACAGAGTATAACACCACCTTTTAAGAAAAATATCTACGTTGGTATATTAATTATGAGAAATTAATTACTCCAGTGTTCGGTAACGGAAGGACGGTAACGGAAGGACCTCTGAAAAGTCTATTGGAATTGTACAATAAAATTAATTTTGAAATTTAAAGACCATTTATGAGAAGGAAACATCTCTTTTGTGGTCTAAAATGAGTTTGTATCATAGATAGCATATGGACATCACAAGCATTTACATTTCTATTTTTTTCTTACTATATTTCATGCTCCAATGGCTCTTATTCATGGTCAATCCATGGTAACGGAAGGACACTCAGACACAAATTGTCAACTTTAAGAAAGACATTTTTAAATACTTGTGTTGTTAGAACCGTCTATTTTGATAACAATACTTCCAAAACATACAGTTTTAAGGTCCCATATTTTTTTTAATTTTTTTTATCTCCGCACATTATTGAATATGCATACAAATGAGGTCGCTAACGGAAGGACACTAAAATGGACAAGGTTTTGTTATCAAATCAGTTTTAACTAAAACTCTGTGATATTAAATAATACAAAATATTTTAAGGGTACACATTTCATTCATTGATTTTGGTGTGGGGCGCGGTCCTGGTTGCCATGGTAACCATGATATAAAGAAATAGTTAAGATTACCTTGTGAACGCTCTACAGGTCCGAGTTCTTGTCTGATCATTTTCTAATTTGGTATGAAGGTGTCTTAAGGAAAGAGGATGAAGCCTTTAGATTTTGGTGTGGGGCGGAGTCCTGGTTGCCATGGTAACCATGATATAAAGAAATAGTTAAGATTACCTTGTGAACGCTCTACAGGTCCGAGTTCTTGTCCGATCATTTTCTAATTTGGTATGAAGGTGTCTTAAGGAAAG
The DNA here is from genome assembly GCA_037951105.1 of Echinarachnius parma. Classification (NCBI taxonomy): domain Eukaryota; kingdom Metazoa; phylum Echinodermata; class Echinoidea; order Clypeasteroida; family Echinarachniidae; genus Echinarachnius; species Echinarachnius parma. The sequence goes on along the minus strand of JBAMJV010001137.1, from coordinate 53,705 downwards.
AGGATGAAGCCTATTGATTTTGGTGTGGGGCGGAGTCCTGGTTGCCATGGTAACCATGATATAAAGAAATAGTTAAGATTACCTTGTGAACGCTCTACAGGTCCGAGTTCTTGTCCGATCATTTTCTAATTTGGTATGAAGGTGTATTAAGGAAAGAGGATGAAGCCTTTTGATTTTGGTGTGGGGCGGAGTCCTGGTTGCCATGGTAACCATGATATAAAGAAATAGTTAAGATTACCTTGTGAACGCTCTATAGATCCGAGTTCTTGTCTGATCATTTTCTAATTTGGTATGAAGGTGTATTAAGGAAAGAGGATGAAGCCTATTGATTTTGGTGTGGGGCGGAGTCCTGGTTGCCATGGTAACCATGATAACCATGATATAAAGAAATAGTTAAGATTACCATGTGAACGCTCTACAGGTCCGAGTTCTTGTCCGATCATTTTCTTATTTGGTATGAAGGTGTATTAAGGAAAGAGGATGAAGCCTATTGATTTTGGTGTGGGGCGGATTCATGGTTGCCGTTGTGTGTAAGAGATTTAGGTTCAGACATCAAATCCAGAAATACATGTCTAAAAAGTACCAGGGCCATGCACAATTATTGCAAATATCTCAGCTGAGGGATGAAAAGAAAGATCAGGGGATCTACTTTGCATAGGTATAGATTGTTAGAATGAGAAAAAAATGAAGTAATATTTTCAATAAATCCATTATCAAACAGCAAATTAATTAATACTTGAGTCATTTGAAAACTTACTTGACATTAAAATAATGTTTTTTAAACTGAATGAGATATATGATTCTCTAGAGACTCTAGTACACTTGAATACTGATCCCCCTATAATTGATAAACAAATCCAAGTATAACACCTTGTTCAAAACCCTAAACAATGACGATTGGCTGCAATTGTTTTTAACTGCTGCATAATGTAAGAGCCTGTTACATATGCCAATATTAATGAGCTCCGCAAGTTAGCAAAGGCCTCGCCGCTGACGCGGCTCAGTCCAGCGATCACTGCTGTAAGCGCACATCGCCTTGTCTATTAATCAGACCCTGCTCGGAGGACAAACAGCGCGCGAGGCCTTGCCCAAAGGCTACTGCCAGCCTAGTAGAACAACGTACACCACCAAACTTGTTCAGTTCACAATATTACAACCCACAAAAGTGCAATGCAATTGGTTCGGGGGATACATGTGCTCGGCTGCGCGACCCGCCGAGCGCGCAATTTCTAGTTTATTAATTAATTTTATTTCATTTTTAAAATTTATTATTTTTATTTTGTTTGTTTGGGGGGGGGGGGGGGGAGCGAGCTTCCATCAAACAAAAAATCAATATCTTTCATTGATTCTTGTTTACATGTATCTACTTCTTAAGTTGCCATTCTTATAATCTTTTCAGACTGGTCCTAACAATACTCTGGTTGAGTTCTATGGAAAATGCATACCATAACCCAAATCCAGTCTTGAATCGGTGCAAGTCCAGTGGTTACACTTGAAATCATTTCATGTATGCAGAGCTCTTTGTGGTCTTGTGGTTATTGATAAGACCACAAAGCCAAGAAGTCCCCAGTTCTGTAAATCTTATCTCCCAACCATTATTTGTTAGGCTGGTCATAAAGCAATTAGCTCCAATCAAGTTGTTGTCTTGAGATAAAACAACAAGCCCGTCTCCCAAATCCGCTCCATTGAGTCACTTTAAACTGAAAATTGACATGTCTACAGATTTTGCAGTTTAATTGAGTTTCTAAGTACAGTAAAACCTGCTCTAGTGATCACCTGTATATAAAGACCACCTGTTATTAGATATCCTCATAAAGTAATTAGCTGCAATCAAGTTGTCTTGAAAAAAAAGAAAAAAAAACAAGCCTGTCTCCAAAATCTGCTCCATTGAGTCACCTCAATCCCAACTTCCCAAGATTGGCATGTCAACAGATTTGTCCACTTCATGCTGTAACCTTACATATTTCTTTTTACTTTTAATACAATTTTAAGATTTTGTGTACATGTGAATTGACAATTAGTGTAATTTGATTCATGTATTTTCCCTATACCAATGCTTCCTAAATAGTATTCTATGTTTTCTATTGATTTTAACTTGTGTTGCATGGTAGCCTAAGGCTTGCCTCGGGATCTTCAATATTTTGTTGTAATAAGTGATTCAGATTTATTATTTGTGTCACAAAACACAAACCTCATTGGACTCCCCCCTTACATAACCTCTTGTCCATTGTGTTGTATTTCAATTGCTTGCCCAAGCAGGGCGCCCAAGCAAGATTTCAAACCGAAACCATCAGAACCATCTAGTGGCCTATCCTCAATATACAGGGCTGGAAATTAGGTCTGCCAATTAGGTCTGGCATGGTGGACCAGGGCCACCAATATATTTCAAATTCTACTTGCCTGACTGTGCAACAAAATATTAGTATGTTTTCTTTGTTTTGGGCCACCCGATTCTAAATAAGGGTAGCAAAATTTGATAAATCTCAATTTAAAAAAATCTAGCATTGCCTTATAATTGACACTTATATAATCTAACTCTGCCCAGAGTGCGCATATCTCACCCTGGTTTGTATTTGTTTACAAACAATCCCCTGATGACTGGTCAGTACATTGTGGTCTACCTCATCCTAGACACACTGGCGTCAGTGAATCAAACGTCACAAACTCATCAACGTCATCCTAAAATGTAAATGATGAGAATGACCCCTAATGTTGTTCAAATGACCATTTGATCTAACTACCTGATACCCCCTAGCTAATGATCCATGGTAGCTGGACATCTGGCCATTATGTTTGCTGGCTATCCTGTTAACCATTAACCCTACAGGCCACTATAGGCAGGTTAGCTGCTGTAGACAGGTGGTCACTATTACAGGTTTGACTGTATCTCACTTGGGCTTGTATTTGTTTACAAACAATGCCTTCAATGACTGGACACTACTTTGTGGTTTACCTCATTCTAGACACAGTGGCGTCAGTTGCTCATCAAACGTCACAAACTCATCAATGTCATTCTAAAATCTAAATGATGAGATGACCACTAATGTTATTATAATGACCATTTAATGTACTATCTGATAACAAAATCCTCCTAGCTATTGATAGCTTGACCCCTGGTCACTTTGCGGGCTGACTGGTCAACTCCCAGAACCTCTACATCAACACTACTTTTTAACATTGAAATTAGTTTATTCATTTATACCTTGATGAACTTATCATTTTATTACCTAATTTAAATGCTTTTGTGCTACTCACTATGAAATTCCCCAGGAATACTCGGGCAGAGAAAAGCAAACATAAGAAAAGTTATTTTTGGGAAAGTAGAAAGAGAATGGAATAGAAAGCAATGGAAAGAAAAGGAGTAAAGAAAAGCTAAGTTAAACTGTTTCTCATTGGCATATAGGAATTCCCCAACACTTACCACCCACTCCAAATAAAGTGAATCAATCACCATAACTTCTACATCTAACAAAAGACAGTATAAGAAATACCAACAGAAAGAATAAAATCTAGACCTGAAATTCTAATGAGCTCGGGGATCGATGAGCAATAGAGAGTCGATCTGATGCATGACAATACCTAATGCCATTCTAATGGCCAGATAACATCTACTTAAAAGCTAATTAAAAGCAAACTTGGACGGTCGTGAAGACCCAACTGCGTAGGCACGCAGCGAAATAAAATAGTTAACCGTCAGTCCCACCCAGTTTTGAATTGAAAACATTTAGTGAGTCAGGGTGATTATATGCAGAGGAATTGAGGAAATACCCCTCAGAGACCCTATAACTTGAGGCCTGTACCAATTGGTGTCGCCATTACCTTAGCAAGGTTTTAAAGGGACATTCCCATTTCGATTGATGTTTTCCAAGTTGGCAACTGAAGAACAGCCACACATTGGACATTAACATTGTGGTTGTTTTTATGAATGAGTGATGGTGTCATATATCAATAATCAAACTTTAGGTAAAAAGACAAAAATGTTTACCCTTTTTGCATACTTTCTTATTTGTAAGATTTATTAGGCTGCAATAATATGTTGATTTCAGGTTTGAACATTAATAAGTAAATGATTTAACAACCACATACACGGACACAAACATACAATATAGTTTTAGGGGGCTACTTTTTCAATCTGATGGATATCACAAAATATGTAACATAATACTCTATAGGGTAATTTTAGGGGCTACGTACTGAATCAAGGGGGCTATTTTGAAAATTAGGGGGCAAAATCGCCCTCAGCCCAAACATTTCATTTGTAGATAACTTGAATGTGGCAATAGATATCCAGTGAGCAACCTCTCAACAAAAAAGAAAAAAACAGGAACCAAGTCCTAAGTTCAAATTTAGATTCCTGGCAAAGCCCATTTTCCTTTGCTCATTTCATTTATTCAACATATATTTATTTCAGTTTGTTATCAAACTTAAAAAGAAAGAAGGCAAATTCTTCAATTTCACATTCAGGGTTTACAGTCTAGCTTACTGTGTGCTCTTCCCAAACTAGTATAATCCTTTAATCCCCTGCACCAAACCTTCATCATTGTTTTGGCCATGAGTTTTTAAATATTTGTTACATATCTTCAATGCAAGAAAGCAGGCAAATCGTTTTAAGTCAAACTCAAGGTTTACAGTCTAGTAGCTTACTGTGTGCGCTTCCCAAACAGCCAAAATAGGATTAATCCTTTAATACCCTATCACCAACCTTCATCATTGTTTTGGCCATGATTTCTTAGATATTTGCTACATACCTTTGAAAGAAAGTCTGAGGCAAATTGTTTAAAGTCAAATTCAGGGTTTACATTCTAGTAGCCTACTGTGTGCGCTTCCCAAACAGCCAAAATAGGATTAATCCTTTAATACCCTATCACCATTCTTCATCATCGTCTTGGCCATGAGTAATACCTTGATCATCACACCCAGTGTTTAATGATAACTACTGATTAAGTGGGTCTCACAATATCAAACAGAGGAAAAGAAGAAGGAGAGAGAAACCAAACTTTGACGTTGGTTCTGGTATTCTCCCATCAGTTAAAGGGATAGTACAGTTTTGGTTTAGAGGGCGCTTCAAGAAATAATTAATTGGCGAGGAAATTAAGTGTAATACAAATTTGGAAGAGCACATGGTTTTAAAGATAACAAAGTTTTAGGTAATAGTATTATGATGCAAGTTTTTTGTTTCTAAAATACAGTTTGACCAGAACTCTACTATCCCTTTAAGTTTTTTCCTTTTCAATTTGCATAATTCTATGCCTCAACATAAGGAGAAGAAGTACAAAAGAAAGAAGGCTTAAAGGGGTAATCCGGGCCTGATAAAACTATTCGTTATTTGAATAAGCAGAACAAGAGGAATAATTGGTGAAAATTTGATCAAAATCGGACAAGAAACACGGGAGTTATACTTATTTGAACATCCTGTAGTAATGAGCGATGGTTTCAAAATTGCCGCTATATGCTACATCATTCACGAGCAACTCGCCATGGCTTTAGTACATGAAAATACACTTATTTCTCATTTTCGTTGCCAAAAAATAATTTTTCTCTGCTTGTTTTCACGAATTCATAGAAGAATATCGATAGGCCAACCTCATTGGAATTTTTAAGCTCATAAATTTGCTTTGTTATGAAGAAAATTGAAATGTTGTAAAATTTCCATGTAGAAGTCAAAATGGCTGCAGCTCGCACGTGACGTCACGATTGGTAGCAATTGCGAACCATACTAAGAATCGGAGCAAAGTTCATCCTGTCATAACTTTTTTATTGCTCTATCGTTTTGGCTCAGATTTTCGATCATGATTCTTCATATTCACCTCATTTTATAGCAAACATCACATTTCTGGGGTGGAATTCCCCTTTAAGAAACTTAAATGTTCTCTGGTATTCATCAAAGTCTATTCTTTGCACAGTAAACAAATTTAATGACGTATGAAATGGATTCCTTCTAAGTTTTAATTACATCAGAGATTGAGAAGCTAGGACGTTTATATGTGTGTGTGTGTGTGTGTGTGTGTGTGTTGCCAATTTAGAGAAGATTAGTTAACTTCTATTAAACAAATAACATGAATCACAAACTCGGGGAAATACTTCTACTTCTCAAAGCCTTTTTTAATTGCATTGAAGCTTTAAAAGTAATCGCTATGAGACATGATTTCATGAGACATTTTCAATTCCATCAGAGCGCTTAAAGTAATTACCGTAACAAGTTAAGATTGAACGTCATTGTGTGTTGCCAATTTAAAGAAGAGTCAATAACTTCTAATAAACAAACTGCATGAATCACAAACTTGGGGAAATACTTCTACTTCTCAAAGCCTTTTTTAATTGCATTGAAGCTTTAAAAGTAATCGCTATGAGACATGATTAGTGATGCTAAGACGTCATCTAACGTGTTGCTAATTTTGTGTTTGGTCAATAAACAAACGGTATGAATCAGCCACTCAGAGTCAAGGGGAAATACTTCTCCATTGATTGCTATCTAGGGTCCGAATAATTACTAATTTGTGATTCATTAAGAATGTCATATTACTGTAAATTAAAGGGACTTAGTAACATTGTCCAAATCCTCAAAATAAAATTTTAATTCTAGCGGTTCCCTTATACCTTGTTGTATTCGTATTAACAATAAAATCATGGGACCGGTTTCGGTTTTTCAAATTTCCCTTTCGTTACAAAGATATGTATGATTGAAGTATTCAGATAAGAAAAACTCCGGGCGAGTTTTTCTTCCATGTACAAAGTGAGTGCAGTGAGTTACTGAATATCACTTTGCATTTTCACTCATTACTTGGCCATACAATGTCCATTTGACTTGAAATTTTCACACAATACCCTGTGGACATATAAGAAAACAACAATACATGTATACATTGCATCAACCATTCATCACTTTTTGCACATGTCAACAAAGTTACTAGATCCCTTTAAGATAACCTGTTGAACAATATGGGTCAGTGGTTGATATTAAAAATAAGATTACATGTACAAAAGCAGACAAAACGTGTTAGTAAGTAACAGCTAAAATCCTATATTTATGTGAAAAATTAACAGTTGCATGGATTGGTTCTAATTAAAGGGGACCACCAGGCAAAGAACAACATAGTATTATATGTTTTGGTACCGTTTTGTGATATCAAATAGATACCCAACATTTTGCAAAGGGTTGTGTAATTCATAAACAAAGCAATTAATTACCACCACTTACGGAACCACTATTATTTCCTGGTTCCGTACGGGCCAAACATTTGCGAGTGCGCCAATGCTATTCACGCGTACGTTTGGAGACAATAGAATCCCGGACGATTCGTTCGCTCTAGACAAAGTAGTCTTCGTACATACAGACCCATGAACGCATGCTTTAGAATGGTGATGCGTTTTCCAATTTTTTTTTCTTTTCTGGAAACATATTTTTGTGAACTTGTTGATGGAATGGACTACTAAAGATGTTACCTTTCATTTATAAGAATATTATTTTTGGGTGGTGGTACCCTTTAAAGAAGTCAAACTTTTCCCTGTTTGATATATTTAACCCCTTGACCACGGGAACCGAGGGGGTTGTGTACAAAGTCTATGGGGATCTCATAAACTCCTATGGAACAGGTTAATGGATTTTCAACCAGGTAACCAATTTGAGATGCATCTACCAAAATGTTATTCACCACATAAAATTTGAATGTGCTTGTTTTGTTATGTTTAATGAATACATCATACCACTCCTTTTATTTGGGTTGAGTGGCTAAAGTTTGACAGAACATTATGAATACATTCCATTCTAAAATTTCAATATCCACACTTCTTTAAACAATTTTGATATTGAGAATCATCCAAATCCAGAACTAAGAAGCTTCAACATTGTCAGCATTTCAACTCCATTTTGTCCCTCCTCACCCCCTTACCCTGGCCCTGTTAGCACTAGTTAAATCCGGAACCTCACCCTTCATCATTGAATCATTACCCTTTAAATAACCCATCCTGTACCCACTTTAGTTTAGGTCTTACCCCCTAGCCCCCTGATGACCATCTTCAGCCAAACTGTTTAATCCCAAACCTCGCCCCTATCATCAAATCATCCTACACCCTATTACATCCTCCATATCATATAGTCCTCCTTATGTCAGCTCCTCTAATCCCAAACCTCACCCCTATCATGAAACCATTAAAGCAATCAGAGGTATTGACATTGTCAATACAAACTCATCCCCCAATCACTGGAACAAAAGAGTATTTGATTGTAATCCCATCACCTAACCCCCTCCCCCCCTCCTCTCTTTGCAAACGTGCTTTGATCTTTTTAATGTTGGTCTTTTTTAATCCTGTTACTGATGCTCCAGTGTCATACAGAGTAACTAGTAAATGTCAGTGATTGATTTCAGTTTAGACTTGATACATTTCAATCAGATGCTTGCTTGAATGTCCAAAACATTTTTAATGGGTGTGGTCACCTCTCTTCATCTTGAAACCATAATAGCAATCAGATTTGTTGGCTTTGTCAATGAAGATGCCCCCCCCCCCCTCCCCAATCACAGGATCAAACAGTTCTAAAGTAGGAACAAAAGAGGGAAAGATAATCCTCACCCCATACCCCCTCTATATTTTTGCAAACTGTCTTTTAACAATTTTAATCTTATTAAAACAGCTACATGTATCTTTCTATGCAGGGTACTAGTTACCTTCAGTAATTAATTCATTCTAGTTCTGATTTGATGCAAAGATCTCAATAATCCATTAGTTGTATAGATCTATATTTTCAATTTCTACGAGCATTGAGATTTGGTTTGGCTTAAGCTTAAAAAGAATCGAGCAATGAAAAGGGTTTCATGGGAACGCCCCCCCCCCCCCCCCCCCCCCCATTCAAGGACTTTGTGGCTCAATGCTTGAGCACTGGTCCAGCAATCCGGAGGTTAACCAGAGGTCTCTGGTTCAATTCCTGGCGAAGCCTATTTTTGTTTCCTGATTTTCATTTATAAAAGAATGGATTATTACATGTATTAGTTGCATTTTTTATGGGTTTGGTCACCCCAAGTCATGAAATCTTTCATATGGCCCGGTCAGATATCAACGGATATCGGAAACGTATGCCCAACGAATAGACAATTTGCGAAATTAAATTATCCGGTGATGAAAGTCGTCTCCATTGCTTCATGTACAAAACATAGAACAACGTACATGTGGGCAATTCCACCATAACGGAATTACATTCAGAGACGTTTTTTGCTCATTATTTCATTCCCTGCGCAATATTCTCATGACTTAAGTAAATTTTGATACTTATATAAGTTGCACGGGTAACCAGGCTACACATGATAGGGAAATGGTTTTATATCTTCCATGTGTTGTTGCACACTAGACCAATATGTGTGACCGTAACGGAATTACCGGAGAATGGAGTTTTTTTTTTGCTACAAGTTTGCGTTGAGTTTCTCTGAAATATAAAACACTTTGAAACTGATTTTATGTATTTTTTCTATCTTGATAATGTCAACTTCATTTTGGAACAAGTTTGTGCATAAACAACACAATGATAAGTTCACAAATTCACTTTTTGAAAAAAGACCACTAACGGAATTACACAAATTTGTAACGGAATTACATCTCTGAAAGTTACAAGGAAAACTCAATTATTTTGCACTCAACTTTTCTTACATGCTAATTTGCAAACATCAAGGCTATCTAGCACTTGAATATAAACCATAATTTGACATATCTGTAAAGCAATTTTTGAAATCGTTATGTGTAAAATAAATGAAAATATGGCCAAAATACAAATAAGAGTGAAATTTGAAAAAAATATTGCTAAAATCCAGCTTTATTTCGGTTTATTTTCAGCTTCATATTAGTAGGCAAGAAATTAAAAAGGATTGCATCAATTTAATGAAAGAAAAATCCTAGGAACTATGTCCACTAATGTGTGTAACGGAATTACACAACTTAAGCAGTGAAATCAATTTTCCACAAATCGGTACATGAACAACAAAGAATTCACATTTTAGCTTCAATACTTTTCAAAAATCAATAATTTGACAATAATAACCATATTTGAAGAAAAAAAAAGTAACATTTTAGAATTTTTCCTTTACTTCAAGAAAAATGGTTAAATTGTGAAAAAAAAATGTACTACATTATGTGAAATGCTAAATAACTGCACATAATCAATATCAAGCAACATTTAAACAATTACAAATCACAAACAGTTCAAATCATTCAACTTTCAATGCTATAAAGCCTCGTAAACTTCCTGAATATTGGAAATCTGTGTGAATGGAAATGCATTGTGAATGGGTAATTCCACTGTTACAGAATGACAAATAAGTGATTTTTAACTCTGTTTTCTTAATCATATTTAAAATTCCTTTCACTTTCACAGTTTTTAAAACTTTTATAACTGGCAGGGGTACTAGAGGTACAACAGAACCCAAGATTGTTACAAATCTATAACACTGTAGCGTCCAGAGACCAAAATACAATCATAACGGAAAGGGGTCTTTCATTCAACACTAACTATGTAATGATTTTCTGCAAAAGCTACCACAAAAAATTCTTCATTGGTAATAAAAACTTATCATTTAAGTTACAAACTTGAATTTGATACATCTTTTTTTTCCAGAAATGATCTATTTTAACCTCTGAAATTACCTTAAGACAAATGAATGTCACTGTAACGGAATTACACCTGTGAAATCCACCCATGAAAATGCTATTTCTTGGTTACATTTTTCTGCTTTTCTGCTTATAGTCATTAGTAAAGAATGTGTATGCATTGTTCATCACAAGCTCTTACATAAGGACCAGAACAAATCCTGAAGTTATGTGTGTGCGTAACAGAATTACAAGAAAATCAAGATTTGTTATATAAACTCTTGTTATATTCTAAAATTATTCTTTTAAAAATTCATCCTAAATTGATCTTAATTTACTCTCAAATCAATTTGGAATGCGTTTTCATCCATTCCATGAAATACGTGTATAGATGTATATCAGATATAAACGTGTATGATCCTCAAACAAAAAGTTTGCATATAAAATATAAATATGGAATTGCCAAAAATTAAAGACACCTTTAGGAATTCCCATTTGAAAATGCAAATACTTTGTACATCATTCTTCTTTGATCTGCATACAGAAGCACACTGAACACTCAATGTATTCTGACTTTATGATAATGAATAAAACATGTGTATCTTAGCCTGTATTATGTTTAGTTTTGAATATCTTGAAGCCTATTCTGTATTTATGTTTAATTTTATATGCTTCAGTTTAATACAAATTTACATAATTAATGATAAGTTATGAGCCTTTAACTGATCAATGGTATTCAAATCTACATACAATTACAAAATTATTAATATTATATCTCCTTGAAAGTTGAAGGTATGATTTATATCTTAAAATACATGAATGTAAATTAATGTGAGAAAATAAATGTAGCACCAGTGTCATACTAATCACTGGATATTTAAAAAAAAATTGTATTGTTTTTCTTTTTCACTTTCTTAAGTACAAACATGAATCTGCTGCATCTTCATAATTTCAGTCAAGTGGTTCTTGCTGGAAACTAATTTAATGATAGAACAGTATCGTCTCTATTATGTTCGTGGAGAGATTAGAGAAATTATCTATCGTGTATCAATTTAGTTAAATCACCATTGATGCAATATGAAGCATGTGGGTACAATGAGTCACATAAAGTAACATTGTACAGTACTTGTATAATGACGTATTGTCTACATGGCTACAGTTCATGCTATTTAAAGGGTATTTCTACATTGAGAACAAGAATTTTTTTAATTTTCAGCAATATCATTCAATACCTTACAAACCATGTGCGTGTAATTCCGTTACGTAACGGAATTACTAATATCGTTACGCCAATTTTGGAAAAAGTAGTGACATTATTTCAGAAAATTATGTTGGAAGTTCTTAGGACTGTGGTGAAGGAAGAGAATTCACAATGACATGACTAAAGAACAAGTAATAAGATATTGAGAAAAACTTATTACGTTTTATCGTAACAGAATTACGATCAAATATGCATAGATTTCAAAAATTTCTCCAAAAAAAAATGCAATGAAGTTACTGCCCATGCTTTACAATTTGTGATTGTTGCTACATTGTATGGAAAATATGAGAAAAAGAGCAGAAACAATCATTGAATTAAAAGATTCACTTCATTTTCATGAAATGAAGCTGATTTATGAATAAAAGGTCATAAATTTCTGTTCAATTCAAGCAGAAATATTTGCAAAACCAATAGAGCTATACACAAATGGTTTTCAGTTTCCTAAAATTCAAGTTTTCCTCTATCGATAACAGTTTGATTTAGGGAAGATTGCTCAACTTTGAGATGTGGTGTTTTTGCCTTCTCTCATACGGAATTGCCCATCTACATCACCAGACAAGGAACGGACAAGAAACGTATAGAACGGATGGAAAATTTAGCTCTCCGTTTGACGTCCGTTTGCGCAATCCGTTGATATCTGACCGGGCCAATAGCAATTGGACCTATTGGCATTGTCAACATACACCCATTCCTCTGTAGTATGTCTAAAATAGGAACAAAAGAGTGTTTAATGATAATCCTATTTGTCTTACCCCGTTCTTTCTTTTTGCTTCAGAGTTTTTTCTTTGCCCTTGAGCTTCTTTTCTGTTATCTTTTTAATCTCATTAGCATTATACTAACATGACACATATTGATCCTCGATCTATTTATTCGATCAAGTTCTGTCTTAATAATATCCCTTTTCATGATATTAAAAAAGTCAAATAAATAAAACAGTTGTGAATGTCAATGTTATCTTGAATATTTGTGTGCATTCAATTATAAGGGGGCTAAATATCCTTGAGCCATTCATTAATAACCTTCTCATATTCCACGTATATTCACTATAGATGCAAGCATTGGTCGACAGATGAAATGTAAAAACATGCCAGATTAAATTGTAATTAATGATCGCATAACTCATGATAAAACTGAAGTACATGGTTTCTCCATAATGAGTATGTTATAATTAATGTTGGTCCTTGTTTTCTGAAATATTTCATATTACAGATACATGTACTAGAGACTTTATCTTTGCCATCTCATTTTCTCTAATTTTTCCCCTCCAAATGTTGTTAACTTGTTTCTTTTTCACTCGACTGCTCATACTGTGTGCTGGTTTCCTTGTGTTTCTTTACACAATGCTCAAAATAACTAAACACAGGCCCGCTGACCTGGGGCCACTGAAAATAAGCTTTTGGCCACCAAATTGAATTGATGCTTGCTTCCACTGACCCAAATATAACTGAATTTTCTATGTTTCTCTTTGTTTGGGGCAACAAAAAGTCAGGTTACGAGCCACTAGAATGTGAATATCTTAATTTCACTTGCCCGACTGCCGGGCCACCTTAATTTCACTTGCCCGACTGCCGGGCCATCTTAATTTCACTTGCCCGACTGCCGGGCCATCTTAATTTCACTTGCCCGACTGCCGGGCCATCTTAATTTCACTTGCCCGACTGGGCCACAGGGCAAACAAAAACTAAATTTCTAGCATTGCAATTTGCATGCTTTACGTCATCCAACCAGTGACTCACACACAAACGCCAATCCTAACTTGATTCCTCACGCCATCTTCTTGTTTGTTCAAAACTTTTGGTTTGTTTTCCTCTCTTAATTTGGTTACTCTATCAATGAGTCATTCTCAAATGCCTCTGACCGTAAACTTCTCTTGGGAAGGCATTTTTTTCAAGTGCTCTCCAAAAAGTTCTGCCTTTGAGGGGTTGATAGTTTCACCCAATTATGAAATAGAGGAAAGGGCAGAATGACAAAAAGAGGTGAAGAAGTATTTGACATGATACTTACCCATTCATTCAATGATTTTTAACGGAAGTTATATATTTCAAGTGCTGTGCAAAAAGATTTTACCCAATTTTTTATTTGCACCCACTGTCAAACTTTCATACAATTATTATCGGAAGTCATTTTTTCAAGTGCTCTTCAAAAAAGTTTGGTAGTGCCAGATTATAAATATTTGCACCTCATGAAATGGATTTAAAAGAACCTAGAAAAAGCGGCTATGAATTATTACTGCTAGTTGTACTGTACTTTTAGTTAATTATGTGACTAGTGACGTGTTTGACCAACAAAAAAAAAATCATCTATTCAAATAATTAAATTAATATTTATAAGGTGAACATAAACAAAATTAGTTTAAAACAATTAAATGTTAACTTCACATTCAAGCAATCTAGCAAAGGAATTTGTCAAATGTTCATGAAAAGTGTTACGTCTATCTAGGACAAGATATGAAATCAATATAATTTTCTTCCATGACATACATTTTCTAATTTATTTTCTTTAATTGTAATATCTCTTTCACTCTTCAGTTGGGGCAATACATACCTCTAGATGAGGCTATGATATTTGGCAGGGCTCCACACATACCTTTTTTTGTCAGTGGCCCGGTGGGGCCAGTGAAATCATTTCTTCCCCCTTTCTGGTGGCATGAAAGAAAAATGTAACATTTTAAAATTTAATTTCTTGAGTAGACTTTTTATTTTTAGCTCATCCGGCCCGAAGGGCCCGATGAGCTTATGCCATGCCGTGGCGTCCGGCGTCCGTCCGTCCGTCCTTCCGTCCGTCCGTCCGTCCACAGTTTTCAAAATGCTTCTTCTTCGTTATTTTTCAATCGATTTTGATTCTGATTGTTCATAAGATAGGGCTAGGAGGGGGATTTAAAACTTCTACACAGAATCGTGAAATTCATTATATATGGTAATTTATGCAAATTTATTCGAAATCACAAAAAATGCTTCTTCTCCTTCATTTCTCGACCGATTTTGATTTGGTTTGCTTTATCTGGTAGAGCTAACTTTGGTACACTAAACTTCTACACAGAATTTTGAAATTTTTCTAAATTCATTAATTATGGTAATTTTTAATTTTTTTATTTTTTAATTTTTTAAATTTTTGTTATTGTTTTTTTTTTTGTGTTTTTTTTTGTGTTTTTTTTTTTGTGTTTTTTTTTTTTTTATTTTATTTTATTTATTTATTTATTATTTTATTTATTTATTTTTTTCCCATGTCCCTTCCGGGGCGTCAAATTTATATTTTTTTCACTCTAATTTTTAATTTTTTTATTTTTATCTTCCTTCCAGGGCATCAAATTTTTATTTTTTGACCAGTTGAAAAGTGTACCACATGAAATTTGCGATATTTGATGTTGCGAGATGGCGGATGAGCGCTACGTCATTGACGTTCTGGTTCAAAATATCACTCTTTCCTGATCAAACCTATTATTATAGATGAAGCATGGCATGGAAGAAAACAAGATTTTTCAAATTTTGTCAATATCTGGTTGAAAATCTACTTGCCCGATCGGGCCACCAAAATATGACTTTTATACATTTTTGCTGTCATGCAGGCCTACATAGAAGAATACAGGACACAATTTTACACTCTAGAAATGGCTTTTCTTTCACTTTAGATGGGGCCATACACCAATGGATGATGCCAAGCTGTTCGGTCACACTGATGTGGTCGAATTCATTGAGGAGTACAGGTCGCAGCTCTATACACCAGAAAAGGTGGAGACACCTGACGAATGAATGGTAAGGTTTTACATGATTTGATTTTAAATTGTCAATTTATTTGATTCAGTTATTTGATTTGAATCATGATTTATATACTGTACAAAAAACACAAACATGTCAATATTCATCTAGGAATACAGGTCGCAGCTCTATACACCAGAAAAGGTGGAAAGCCCTGAAGAATGAATTGTAAGGTTTTTACTTGATTTGATTTTAAATCGTCAATTTATTTTAGTTGATTTGATAACTGAATGTACAAAAAACACAAATGTCAATATTCATAGAGGAACACAGGTCGCAGCTCTATACGCCAGAAGCCCTGAAGAATGAATGGGAAGGAAACGATGATTTATATGATTTGATTGTATATTTCAATTTAATTTTAGCTGATTTGTTTCAGTTAGTTGATTTAAATCATGATTTGTATGTACAAAGAACAAAAAAACATTGATGTTCATGAAGAAATACAGTTCTTATCTCTATAAACCAGAAAAGTTAGAGAAAACCGGAGGAGTGAATAGTAAGGAAACAAGAATTTGCATTGCTTGATTTGATTTGATTTGATTTCTTTTTTTTGTTTTGTTAAAAATTAATTTGTTGATTTGAATCATGATTTTATGATTAAAAAACACACAAATGCATGCTTACATTATATTCATGAAGAAATTCAATCTATAGAATGTAGAATGTATAAATAATGAATTAAGTCCCTTTTCTCAGGTCCTTTTTACCAGTTCAGGATAGCATAGCGCCCCCTTGTGGGCAGACCTGAGAAGGGTAGCTAGATTTGAAAAGCACTGTGCATTTAGAACACTGAAACTACATGATTGGAGTCCTTGTACAAAAATATTGTGAGTAATGTGAGGTGTTACAAAATAATACCATATTAATTATTTTTCTTCTTCTTTTTTTCTCTCTTTCCCCTCTTTCCCTCTTGTTTCATTGCATTTTGTTTTCTTTCCTCATTTTCTCTCTTTAATGTGCCTTTTCGTCCTAAATACACCCCTCCTTTAAATCTAATGCACAGGAATTTGAGGCCTCGTTCATATTGGTTGATGGAAACCCATAGAAATGGGGTCAAAGGTTACCACTTATAACTTGGAGACGGCAAATTTACGGTGAAGGGCAGAGCAATGACAACATGCAGTCCAACCTGTCCTAGCGGCCAACCTGCATATAGTGACCACCAAAAGTGACCTCCTGCCGAGAAAACAAAAACATTATTATGAAAGTTATTTATAGATGCAACCTGCCTGTAGCATCTACCAAAGCGATCCGCTGTAGAAAAAAAAAAAAACAATATTAGGAACCTGTATTAATTAGTAGCGGACTGTAACAGCTACCTGTCTATAGTGATCACCAAAAGTCATCCTTTACAGAGAAAACAATGTTATGGAACCTGTCTATATAGTTCACCTGTCTACTGCAGCCAACCTGCCTATAGTGGCCATCAAAAGTGATCCCCTGCAGAGAAAAAAAAACACTAGTATGGCAGCTACATATAGATGCCACCTGTCTATAGCAGCCAACCTGTCTGTAGATGCCACCAAAGCAATCCGCTGCAGAGAAAACAATATTATGGAACCTGTCTATATAGTTCACATGTCTACTGCAGCATGCCTAAATTGGCCATCAAAAGTGCGAAAAAAAACACACACTAGTATGGCAGCTATGTATAGATGCCACCTGTCTATAGCAGCCAACCTGCCTGTAGCTGGCCACCAAAGCAATCCGCTGCAGAGAAAACAATATTATGGAACCTGTCTATATAGGTCACCTGTCTACTGCAACCAATCTTGAAGCAGCAAAGTTACATATCTCTTGCATTCCTTGGTAGTTTGATGAATCAAAGCTGCAAAAGTGTAAATGTATCAATTTCACAAAAGTTGTGATTTTGTATGCATTGTTTCACATGATATGTATTCAAAGAACATGTACCTATATTATAGCACAACAGTAGTGATGTCAGTTTAATTAATTCACAATTCAATTTCACCTCAGAAAGCTTTTTGCTTGTATTAAAAAGTATAAAAGTATAACAGGCGCCCCATACACATTCTTTTGTTACAACATAGTGGTTCTAAACATCTTGTTCCTTAAATTCAGGCTTTTGGTAGTGGGTTGGAGCTGTTGAACTTCTGCTCACAACCACTGTCAGTTTTCCTTGCATGTTAGAGGCAAATTTTACTTCAACAATGCAATAACCGCTTTATACGGGTACCTAATTCTGATTGCATTGCATATTGAGTATGCAAAAGTAACAATACATACAATGTACATGCATGTATGTATGTATTGTACTGTGTATATTGTATGAATCAGAGAGTCTGTGGGTGTGTGCGTGTGTATGTATGTGATGTGTGTTTGCAAGTGTGTGTGTCTGTGTGCATGTTTGTTTGTTTAATTTTGTCTGCTCAATTACATTTATGTTTGCGTGTAATTGAATTTATGTGTGCATGTTGATGTGTTAATGTTTATGTATTTTAAAAATTTGTTTTTCTGTTTGTTTGCAAGTGTCTGTCTTTGTGTGGATGTACAAAGTGTTTTTGTACAGTAGGGTCGGTAAGAAAATTGCATGCTTTATTGCAATGTTGAAACTTGTAGTAAGTAGATACGAAGTGCCGATAATCCTGTTAATTGCAACGATTTTCAGAAACGATGAATTGTAGAATGGCCTTTTTAATTTGTATGCAAATGATGGAAGTTAGCTACATTATCATGTCCTCATTTTCTCTCTGTGATGATTGTGCAAAATACAACCATATGATATGTATGTATATAATAGAAAGTGGTGTCCGACTTGAAACTCTCTTTTAAAAACGGGTGATGATGTGCTGTATTGATTTTTTAAAATTCTCCTTGAAACGTTGCATGGTACGTTTGTGCTGTTTTACGCTATATTTTGTGGGAACAGTGGAACCTCGTTATAAAGAGCTCTGATATAATCAAAACCCTCTTATAACGAGCTAATATTGCTGGTCCCTGCTCTTTATGTTACTTTCCGCTTAATGGGGTTGTGTTTTGCAAGGGATATTTAACCCATTTAACAGGAGTACCCCTTTAAGTGGTGGAAATTTCCTGAAGATACATCAGAAATGTTTGGTCGAATCCTACCCGTTTAACAGGAGTACCCCTTTAAATGTTACCCCATTAAGGGGAGACTACTGTATGAGGAGATACTTGATATTTAACAAGATAATGTTCATATTTCCAAAGGTCCTCGCTATAAGGAGGCTCCACTGTATATACACAGTCAATCTGGAGGATGTTGACGTGTTTTTTTTAAAGGGAGTTTTGATTGCGAAACTATTTTTTCTTCTTGAAACGCCACATGGTACGTTTGAGCTGTTTTACGTATGTTTTTGTGTGCGTTTAGAAAATGGTGACTGTTTTTTATGTTGGGTAGTTTTGATCGCTTCTTATTCACGGATATATCTGTTAAGAGTTCAAATATTGCTTGTACTGTAGGGCGGTTATTTTTTTCTCATTTGCTTGATAGTACCATGATCTGTTAGTTAGATGCTTTGTTTTTTGTATTTTCTTTCAATGAAGTTATGTTTAGGTAACTTTTGTAATGCTTTTGCTGCTAAAACTATTCATTTGATTGCTTATACTGTATGTGGTTTGTTTTATTGGACATTTGTAAAACTAGTTTTATTGTGTTTCATTTTTATGAGGTATTCAGTAGGACATGAATATTCATTAAAGAAATACAAGTAATAACATATTTAAAGTAAATTATCTAAACAAATTATCATATGGAATTAAGATTTATATTTAATAGAATTGATTACAAGTGAACCTGCAAACTATAGTGTATATGCCTGAAATATTTGGAAAGAAGCATTTATGTTGTGTTATATAAAGAAAAAATATGAAGATGAAAAATTGCGTCAAAACTTGTCCAACCATGAAGGTAACAGATTAAAAAACGATCAAATTATTACACACTCTTTTTTGTATTTTTTGTTTGCAGCTGAATGTACTTTTATGAAATTTTGTTCAAGCAATAATATCTTTAATGGCATTATTTGCCTTTCATTTTGAAATTCTGGTGAAGATAATAACTTTTTGAAAAGTATTATTGAGTAAGAAACTTGGTTTTACAAAGTTTGATTGAAATCTGCACATATCTTTCATGTTTAAGCTCTTCTCAATATTATGTTGTGTAGTATTTAATTTCTTTTCTTTTCATGTATATCAATTCTGAATAGTGTTTAACCAACACAATGATACATGTATTTTGCTTTTATACCTCATTGTAAGTTTTGTAATAAGTGATAATTTGTTTTTATGGTATATTTTTCATTACAAATAAGTTACAAATATTGAACGTTATCTATAAGAGATAATAAATACGAATTCAAAAAAAGTATGGTTCTTGCAGTAAGACTAGTCAACTTGAGCTGATGTGATTCAGTGACTGGAGTAAAAATATTAAAACAATCTTGATAAATATATCTAGGATGATTTGAGGATCTTAAAATACAATTATTGGTAATTGTAGGTGCTTTTTCAGAAGACTAATATCGCATGCTAATGCTGTATACTGTACTAGATTATAATACCATGCATTAAGTTGTAACATGATTGTAAAGCTACTTTAAAAAAAAAAATAAATAATGTACAGACATGTACATTCATATAAACGGACAAGTTGTTAACGTCTTTCAATGTCTGGAAGTCGGGGTGTGATTCAGTAGGTTTGTATTTGTTGCACATGTGTGTATCTCAGTTTAGGAGTTGAGATGGTGCACAAGATAACCACGAGGGTTTTAACTGTGCCACTGAATAGAACACCCATATAGAGGGTGCTCGGGGGGGCTGGGGTACTCGTGTATATTGGCAACACCGGTATGTGCCGTTTTAAAGACCCGGCCACTCCTAAGGATCTCATTTTCATCAAAAAAAAGTACCCCCCCTGGGCCCTTCATACAGGTTTACTAAACAGAACAGTCAAACCTGTCATAGTGATTCCCTGCACAAAACGGTACCTGTCTATGGTGACCAATCGATTCAGGCGCGGCGCTACGTTCGGAAAACACAATGCATTGGGGTGGCGAGCATTGTGCATTGGGGGGGCGAGTATTGTTCACAAACGCTGCGCCGCGCCTGAATCAATTGGTCACCATAGACAGGATTGTTTTCCTTAGGTGGTCACTATAGAAAGGTTTGACTGTACATTATTGCTTATAGAGTGAATAAAGGCAGTATCTACTGTATGTATGGATGTGACATGCCCTGAAAACCACATCAAAAAGATTTATAACAATCCCTCACATATAATAGACACACCCACAAGCACACACATATGCGCGCGCACTATTGATTTTATACAGAAAAAAACATAAATGAGTTGCACACAAGTAAACATAAGAATTCTAATAATAGAAATAGCTCATTTATTTCTCTGTTACTTCTCACAAGTATAGGACATACAGTCCATACACTTAACGATTATATCCACTTGAATTTTAAATCAATCATATTATTATAGCATATTACTATTCTATTGCAATGCAATTAACATTGCATCGTAAAATCATGTTCTCTTTTGTTAGTATTTCATTATGCAATAAAGTAATATATTTTATTTCATTCAAGAATTATCATTAACAATGATTCAAATTACTTCTATAAATCTCAATTTAGATTACCATCGTGAGCTACCATACATCTTATTTTTAAATGCATTACTTCTGAAAACTAAAATAAATAAAATGGTATATTTAAATATGTACAGTTATGTGCATCTGCTACATGTCATAATAATACACTAAACAAACTGAGTGAAATAATTTCAAAGGCAAAATATACATACAAACTTATCAGGCTCAGACTCTGTTCTGTATTATCAATCATATTTCATTACAGTACCCAACATGCAGTCAAGACCCGATATACAGTAGGCCTGCTGAAAAAGAATCTCTTTCAAGTTGCCCTATAAGCCTCTATTAAAAAGGTTTTTAACATTTAACACAGAATATGTCAGTTATAACCTTTTGGCTTTAAACGGTTATATGTCTCGGCCCCATAGTCCTCTATGAAGTTTAATGTATTGATTGAGAAGTGAGCACCAGAAGGTCTTTAACCATTAACAAGGAATATGGCTTTTTATCACGTTACCAGTCTTTAAACTTGACACAGAAATACAACGTTTTCACCCGTTCCCTACGTGTTTCTGAAATCTCCATAGACTTTGTACATTACCCACTCGGTTCCCGTAGTCAACAGGTTTAATAAATAATCTACACATATTGGCATGACTTGTATACCACTGTGAAATACTATGTAACTTTTCCACAGATAATACAACAACAAATAATGAATATGTACACATTACATATTTCTCATTTTGCATGCATAGTATTATACTACATTCAAATTTCACTTATTTCCACATCATCGGTACAATCATACAAATACAGACATGCATAAATATGGAATGCTAACTCTGTGCCAAATTTACGGAATGCCTACACGAACATACAACATCTAAACTTCATATCAAATCACTGTACCTGATTTGTACTGGTACTACATGTTTCAATTCTCATAGAGAAAATACATAAGGTAGTACATTTATGAGATTCTCATAAGCATTGAGTTATGTTGTTTAAAATTCGGATGAGTAGTATTATGTTGTCATAATAATAGTTTGGTCGAACTACCTTAGCACCTCTTCCGTACAAACCCAGTGACATATCCTAAGATAATATCATAAAAAGCGATACTATGATGTAAATATGTAATTACAGTTGCACTAATAAAAGACATGATCCTAATTCTTATTCCGGTTAAATAACACGCATAGATTTGGATAACTTAAAAACTAGAAACATATTGCATTTTTCGACTCGCACATTGAATGACATGAACACGATTACATTGGTATTAGATACCCACATATTTGTTAACAACATACTCGGTGTGAAAAATTAGTTCCACTTAAATTATCTACTAAATTAATAACAATTGATAAATAATGAATTAAAAATGGCTAAGATGTAACATTTACAATATTTAAAATGCAAATTGATAAAAGGGGATAATTATTCAAATCTTCAAATGATAAAAAAAGATAGAAGGGGGAAAAATATTGGTTTTCTTTCAAACAAAGCGATGACGACTTTGTTTTGCAAGTGGGAAAATGTGTTGCTTCTATTGGTAATACGAATACAACAGGGTATGAGAGAACCAATAGATTTCTGATGAAGTTTTGTGGATTTGGACAATGTTACTAAATCCCTTTAGTTCAGAATTCATAATTCAGAGAGAAACATTCTAATCTCCATCACATTTGCTATTATTGATTAACATTAAGGCAAAAAAAAAATATGCGGGCTATGGAGAATGCATAATCGTTTTTTTTTTTTTTAAAGGGTTTAATTCCCCTTTTCCTTTATCAGTAATTTGGTTCATGCATCAGTATAAAAAAAAGAGTACTCATCAAGGCATTAAATGAAAACAATTTTGCCAATTCTCAATCCAAGTTAAAAAAAACACAAAAAACAACTGTTTTTATATAAAAAATGTATTTGGCATTTGTTTAGTTTGATATGTTTTGTACTCCAATCTAAAGTACTGCTACAACTGACATTTTAACTATTTCACTTTGATTCAAACACAATTAATTCAGGAAAACTATCCCTTTTTTTCTCCAATGTTTATATTGTCATTCTTTCTCCTAAACTTCAATGACAAGTCAAGGCATTTCACTCCGATTAAAAAATAATGAATTCAGGATAACTATTCATTATTATTTCTTATTTTTTCCATTTACATTTTCATTTTTTTGTTCATTCTGTGTCAACTTGAATGACATAACATTTATTACTCAACATTAATAACAAGACCTTCATGAATTAAATAAGTAATGAATATTTACAAAATAATTGCAAGATAACGTTGAATTTGTCTGGAATCAGATCTACAGCAAGAGTGCATTTTCTACAAATAAACGCTTGCGTATAAAAAAGAAGTTTCATTTCAGAATAGGAACATGTAATTCTAAACCACATCTTGAACGGAGGACCTAACTCATCAAATATAATACTTATAATCAAGTATTAATCCCTTTTCAGAGCTATAAAATCTGTTTTAAATTCACATACAAATTAAAAGAAACAACCATTTTGTATATAATTCTGTTACATATGTCGACATGCACGTACATGTATGCATTGAATAGAGTAAGGCTACTCATTCAAAAACCCTACTCAAGTTCTAGCACCAAATCATTAATAAACAGAACACATGATATAAACATATCTTGAAGTTAGCTAAAACACTAATGTATTCTGGGGGCTGTAATAAATATTCATTAAAAACAATTGACAAGTTTGTACTTTGCAAGACTATGCATCTCTTGCAATCACAAAGAAACGTTTAAACATCACTGCCACATACTGGAGTGAAATATTTACAATTGCAACATTATCGTCTGGTTTTTTCCACAAACTAATGAAAAATATTCAGCTGGAAAGAAACAGAGTTTCGAGATAAAAAACAAACCAAACGAGAAAACGCCTTCATCGCATATTTCGGAGGCGCCCGATCCAAGTACCGAACACCACCAACAGATTTTGCACCGATACTCATTGGCTGCAGTTGGTATCAATAGTCTTTTAGTTGGTACCTTCCACTAATAAACATTGTTCCTGAACAACCGGTAGTGGCCATACAGTAGTCTGTCTATGTTGTTTACCTCCACGGACAGATCATAGTCTTTTAGTTGGTACCTATAGATGGTCTTTCAGTTGGTACCTATAGATGGTCTTTCAGTTGGTAACAATGGTTTTTCAGTTGGTACCTTCCACTAACATTGTACCTTAAATATCGGTATCATCCCTACTGTAGTCTTTTAAGGCTGGTAACCACCACTAACGGTACAATAGTCTTTCAGTTGGTACCAACGGTCATCTAATTGGTGACTTCCACTAGCGTTGCACCTCCACTACTGGAACTGATCGTGTTACCGGCGGCTGCTGCAGCTGCCGCCGCTGCAGCCGCCGCCGCAGCCGCCGCCTGCATAGCGCCGACACACTCATTGTGGGTGAAGCTGTGGCGCCGGAGGTCGCAGTTGCGCCGAAACACCTTGCCGCAGTTGGGGCAGTTGAACGGTTTGATGTCGGTGTGCGTGAGGAGGTGGGTCTTGAGGTTGCTCCGTTGGTTGAAGGTGCGGCCGCAGGTGGCGCACTTGTGCGGCGACTGCTGCATGTGAAGGGTCTTGTGCACCGCCAGCGTACGCGCCTGACAGAAACCTTTACCGCACTCCCCACACTTGAATGGCTTCTCCTTGGAGTGGATGTACCTGTGAATGCACGGGAAGAAAGGAAAGAAAGCGGGAAATTAAATTTTGGAATATGTTGGAATTCAAATCTTAATCGATTTGTTTTGAAGTGGATGTACCTGTGTATGCATGGACAGAAATTAAAGAAAGCGGGAAATTAAATTTTTGAAATTTTTGAATTAAAATCACGATCACAGTTGAGAGTTCTTTGGAAAAAAAAAAAATGATGCCCCGGTGAATATATGGAAACACAAAAAGACAAACACAGGAAATTAAATGTATACTTTGAAATTAAATTCTTCTTAGATTATGGAATCATTTGGAAATAGATAAATTATGATCTCATTTTAGAATATTTGAGAACAAATCTTGTACCTGGATCCACAAACAGAAAGCAGAAAACTAAGTTACCAGTTCACTTTGAAATAATTTGTTTTGGTTTGGTTATTGAATTATTAAGAAGAGGAAATCATTGTTCCAGTGTAATATTTTAAATTTCTTTTTTTGTCTTTCTTTCAGCAAATCATTCAGATCATCCAGGGCAATGTATAAGCAACTCAGTAGTTCGTTTGAACCCATGTAGTAGTTCAATTGAACTTTTAACATGTTTGAAAATATTGGTGGCGACTGTTTTCAGAACCCAAATAATTGTGCTCTTTGTTGAACATGAATTTGAGCTGAAAGCTCCCACTGTACTTTGGTGTTTTCAAACAGAAGGGGATTTGGTTACAAGAAGAAACAAAAAATAATACACCTGATATTTAAGGTTTGTTTAAAATCTACAATCAGTGTAACTGTGGCACTTTTAGATTTGTTTTCCAACTTCATATTTAAATGTATGCTTCCACATTAGTTTGTTACCGAACTCGGTTAGCTCAACATGGGGTGAACATACTTTTCAACTACTACAAAACATTATATGCATCTCTTAAATTATTGTAATTTGTCAATATTTTCAATAAAACTGACTCTTACCATTCCTTCTCTTCAATTGAAGAAGAATTGGAAAACAATTTGGGAGGTACTACGTGTGGTTTGCGGTTGCACCATGTATAAGGAGAGGATTGGTTAGTCCTGAGAAGGACTGTTGGTATTCTTTCTAGGATAGTCCTAAAAAGGACTGGTAGTCCTAGAAAGGACTGTGGTAGTCCTAGAAAGGACTGTTGGTAGTCCTGGAAAGGACTGTTGGTATTCTTTCTAGGATAGATCTAAAAAGGACTGTGGTAGTCCTAGAAAGGACTGTTAGTTGTCCTGGAAATGACTGTTGGTATTCTTGGGAGGTATAAAGACAATTTATAGGTTAACCCTTTGGAGACGATTTGATTTTGTATATATCACACTTTCTCTGTTAGATCACAGATGAGTATTGTCTGGACCTGTCCTCAATGGGTTAATTACTCCAGAACCAAAAGATAAAAGGAGACAAGTAAATGAAGTAATCTATGTGTGCCTGGTGAAATACGTACTAGGAGAAATCTCTCAACACTCGTCAAAGAAGACTTTAATCAGTTTTCTTTTCTTGTCCTATAATTTCTTTCCAATTCTTCTTTTGTAGGATGAGGGGGGATTACAACGGAAGAAGGTCAAGCTCAATTCGCAGCTGGAAATCTTGTGATGTCTTTCTTTCTTGCCGACATTAATGAGCTAAGCAGACCAACCAGTGGTTCAGCCATCCATGGTAGTTGCCTCCGTGACTGGAAACAAATTAAATTATACCTCAAAACTCAAAATTAACATCTTTATTTTAACCCATTGCCTCTGGGTACTATAACTCAATACTGATTGCAAACCTAGTAGGGAACAGGTTGAACCAATTGCCTACGAGAACCTGCATTATAACTCTATTGGGATTGCAAAATCTAGTACTAGTATGGAACAGTTGTTTCATAATTTGTTGTTCATATTTACACACACTCTCACGCAACAAAACTTTAAATCATGTTATAATTCTTTCTCTTTCCAATCTATCACTCATCTTTTGCAAGACACCATGACATATATTTTGAGTGTGCGGGTACATCTGGTATCGGACGTGCTACCTCCATCCAACCACTGCATCTCGCATCCGGGGATATAAGATAAAACCCTCTCACTCAACCCCTCCCGTTTTTCGCATCCAAAATAAATCCCCTTTTGACAGACGAACAAAAATCCGGTAAAGCCATTTAGGTACAATAATTGCCAAACCAGCTTATCTCAAGAACTTTCAACAAAATGGATCTCAATTGAGGTAAAACTTTTCTGAAGACATCTCTCAAAGTGGACTACTATTGTGTTTTATTTTTCTCTGAAATAATCTCGAGAAATTTAACCACAATTGTCACCAAATTTGTGTAATCTTCAAGGATTTACTTTAGCTTATATTTGAAATGCAGGGCCAGTACAAAGATGATCGTATGATCTCTTCAAATGTAACCTTTTTTGAGAAGGCTTCAGAGAATAAAATATGTCAATAATATAAGATGATTTTGATGTAGTTTTTCTAAATTTCTTCACAAGAAAGCAGGGATCATCTGACCATGACTCAACTTGTAATTAAAAAAAGAAGAAGAAAATCCAAGGAACCTTGACAAGAGTTCATAGGATTACTTTAGAGGAAAGTTCCGAATTCCACTTAGCATGTAGTATTAGTAGGCTTTCTAAGTTGATTTCAAAATACAAGTAGAAGAGCTCCCTCTATGTTGACAACAGCACAACTCTGAAATACTCCAAGCATAATACCACCTGTCCAATACTTCTCTGACCCTCCATTTGCTTCCTTATCTTCTCCCTCTCTCCTCCTCCCTTCACTCCTACACCATTTTCTCAATATCTTTCAATCTTTTTTTGTTGTTGTCGGTTTTCCTCCTTAGTAAAGTAAATAGTTGAAACAGGCTTATATTCCCAACCAACATATATCCCTCAAGTCCAAACAAACAGACATAGCAACCAACAATGTATGAAAGGTTTTGTCCACCGCCTGAACTAAGTCTATCAACTCAATAGCCTTTCTGAGTATGATTTTCTCAATGCCCATGAGCTGGAATGCTTCCCAGGGAGTAGAGATGGTACACACAATGTGTGCTGGTTTGCGTTGTATCCTATGACCTGGTTAATAATACATGTGTAAAGTGCTTAGAGATGGTATTGCATCATATTAGGTGCTAAATAAATCAAACGTATTATTGTCGTTTTAATAGGAACTAGGCCAGGCCGCCAGGTAGCAAGTAATGGGATATATGGGCAGTATGCCATCAGAAGTGGGGTGGGGGTGAGGGTGCTCTTTGTAATTGTAAATTCTTTGTATTTAGTTTTACGGTATTTAGTTTACGGTAACTGTTTTCATAAACAAATGGAATATTTTTGCGATTTGTATCTTTTAACAGGGTCCTTACTAACAAGCTTACATGTATATGCTTTTAAAGGGCCCTAACCATTATCGACTTGACTTATATCATTCGTAATATCATTGCTGTATATATTTGTGTGTTTTTAATGGTTGAATAAAATCAAATCAAATCAAATCAGAAGTTACCAAACAACGGGTACAAAGCTAGAAAAGTAGCGATAGGTAGCATAACAACCTCCAAACACGACCAACAAGGCCACTACATGCGAGGCAATTCGTGTATGCACTCCAAGGCTTACAGCTCTTCGTTTACGACTTGTCGTTCCGTTTTTGAAAGAACAGAGGGGTGATAAAGGCTCGTGCTAAAGACTTGACAAGAGTAAGGTGTTTGTGTGCATAGACCGGAAGCTGCAAAGATTATTTCTATTTGCCAAAAGATAATGGGCTAATTTGCTCAATGAGGAAAAAAACAGTTGGAAGTCCAGAAGAAAATACAAGAACGCCAACTAGATTGATCTGTCACTTCAGTCAATACCAAATTTAAAGGGAAAAGGGTTATTTCTTTTGTGTTTCTTTTGATTCGTAACTTGAATAATTTGTTTTAACCTGTTCGGGACTGATTGAATTTGCTATAACATGTATTCTCTATTAGACCCATGCACAAGTATTTTTGGGACCAGTCCTGAATGCGTTAATGCACTTCAGACTTGAAGTAAACAATCTTCTTAATAATCTTTCATTCATAAACTTCTTAAATTCAAAGTTATGCTATAAAACAACCCATAGTTTTATATTGCGTATTTAAGACACTTCTTGCTTGACATCAAAATTATACAAAAGAAAAGACAAAAAGTTTTAAAGTTTTAAACATGGCTCTTGATATTTTATTGATGATTTTGTGGCTAAAAAACTTATTCTATGAATGATATGGTCTACCAATGACATTGTTAGATTTAATATGACAAACTAATTATCATCAAACAATTAATTTTGATAAATTGTTTGATATCTATGAGGAATGCCAAGGTTAACTAGTAAGACGCCCAAGCAGGCTCCGGGCCCTACTCCAATCAGCCACTTGGCTGAGATAAAGGGCCACAATCTCATCGTCAATAGACGTCAAGTTAGAATGATATCAAATGATATCTGTCAATCATAACGAAAATCCTTCAAAAGAATAACTTTATTCACATCTATCTAGTCATCGATAATCAATCATAATTTGAACTGAAAACACAAATAAATGATAAACACATATATATGACAGGATCGTTTTGTTTTCATGAATTTTTTTTTAATAATTGCTACATGCATGTAGCCATGCTCTTATTAATAACTTAATATTTTTAATGAATAATCAATCATTACGGTCGACTGCAATTGATAACAATGATGAAAACTTTATTTTTCCTACTTGTCAATTTTGCAATCAGCTTTTTTAACAAATCTTGTATTATAACCATTAACATAAATTTGTCAGGAATATTTTAAAAGATGAACACATTTCTTTCAGCTTATCTTTTGATTTTATATTGACAATATTCCATTTTTAATGAATTATAATTATAGTATAAGGCATGATTATGTTTCAAGGAGATTGTTATGTTTTTTTGTTTAATACTGAATGTTTTCAATCAGTTATCATTCATTATAATAAATGTAAATTAACAACAGTAATTGATATTTCTTGCCAGTTATCTAGACATATATTTGTGATCTAGTATCTTGTCTTTTGTTTTTACCAATCATCACATGTCAAACAACCATCAATCATGATCGCTGTGGTGGTTTATCCCGATAATTTAAGCACTTCTTTTTTCTTTTTTGACAGTCTTGTGTTTATTTAAAAATATATGAGGTAAATAAGAAAATATGTATAGCATGAACATTTTCAGGGGTAAGGGTTGTAAAATCTTCTTTTGTTTGTAATTATTGGGAATGTTTTTTCAATCAATTATCAATCATTATTTTCTTCTCAATACCCCCAAAATATACTGTAAGTAAATGAACTATTATCTCCTCTTTTGTTTTGACCAATCATCACTTGTCAGACCCACCTGTCTGTCAATCATGCTCGTTGCGATGGTTTATCCCGATAACACAAGGTGTATGCTTAATACCGGAAGGAGATGCAACTGATAAGGCATCTTGAATCGTGCACACGTACTGGAGTAAGATTTGTATTTGGTGCGGAGGCGGGTGCTAGATCTGATTCGGATGTGCTCATCAAACATATCAACTTTATTAGACTTAGATGCAGTTATTTGGTGACTCTGCAAGTTTGCACTCATTAAAGATGTCATTATTTTAAGTAAGAAATCTTATTCAATTGAGAAATTTTGATTTAAAAATACTGCTATAAAAGCCAAAACAGTCAAAAGGGAGCTGAGCTTTTGATGTTTTATGACATCTAATCATTTTTAAAATTTTTTTTTTTAAATAGCAAATTTGCATTTATTTTAGATGGAATTGTTTTGAGATATTCCATGAAACTCAAAAATGCAGTCAAAGGGGGTGTGAAGTTTTGCTATTTTATGACAGTTAAAAAAACAAATTTCAAATGACTGATAAGAAATGGAATCATAATTTCAATATCAACTTTACTTGGTTAAAAGAAAATTATAAGCTAATAATGTATATCACAAGTTTCAAGGAAAGCACTCGAGAGATTAATATAATTTACAAAATGTACTAGGTTAAAAGAAAATTATGAATTAATAGTGTATTTAAAACTTCATTGAGTTTCAAGAGTATAAATAAAGTGACTTATAAATTTGATACTTCATTACATTTAAAATATATAAATAAAATAATAAAAAATCTAATATTTCATTAAGTTTCCAGAAAATGCAAAAAGGGATTAATGCATTTAATACTTCATTACTTTTTCAAATCTCCAAATCAAAGTTAGGCTGCGTACTTGCCCAGCCCTTCCTCAGATCTCCGCCAATGATACGGCTGATCCCATCATGACGTTTTGTAATTAGGGTGTGGAAATGTGGCTGGACTGTAAGAGCTATAGAAGCAACTAGAAATCCAACAAAGCCGAGATAACCATCTAGACGGCCAACTTTGTACACTCGAAGGCTCTACCCAGGCTCTACCCATGTCATCCTATTTCCGTTTCTATTTAGGATACATCCAACAACTTCTCCACTTCCTATCTTAATCCCCTTAATCTCCTTAATCTGCGACTTATGTTTATCATCGCAACCATGAATTCTATTTCGAAATGTTAGAAATATGTTTCTATTTTTTGTCAATAAATAAATAAATTAATTAAATTAGTAGACCTGTACCATTGGGGGATGAATGAATAGATCATCCCCCAAGTTGAATGGGTATCAATGACATGTCTACGCCCGTGACTGAAATGATAGGAATATTTTCAGTAGTATTTTCTTCATTTAATATTTTCTCTTGCCGTTCACTTATTTATTAGTTTGACAAAGTCACAAAAATGTAAGCAATATTTATCTCTTTGCTTTTATTAACTGATCATACATACATTTGCAGCGTCACTGTGAAGTAAGTTTATTTTGTAGCCCTATTAACCTGTTCCCTACTAGATATTGCAATGTCCATAGCGTTAACATAAAGACACCAGGTGCCTGCATGCCATGGGTTAAACTTGCAAACTCTTGTATGCTAATATTACAAGTGTGACAGTAGAAATATGGATGCATTTGACCCGTTTTTAAATGAGTCTGCCCAAATTAATCTCCTCTTTACTGACCAGTGACTAATTAATTGCTACTAGATAAGACATCTTAGATCTGAATCTGGTCATTGTAAACGGTCCCTTCCATTCACACACCCTGCCATACTTAATTTGCTTCTTCTTTCTCTGTACGTATTATTTAATTTATCTTCACAATATATCAGCCTATCCTATTTTAATTTAATTTACTTCTTATTTCCCTATGTTTTATTTCATTTATCTTCACAGTATTATCTCCTTCATATCACACAGCCTATCCTACTTAATTTGTTTTGTATTTCTCTAATTATTTTTTAAAATTTAAATTCAAAATATATATCCTTCGTATCTCCTTACGGTCTGAGAAATATAAATGCAAGAAAAAAGGGTGTGGATGAAGATTAGGAAAGGGGGACTTGGATTAAACCAATTCACAGCTGTTTATAAACATTTATGAAGAAATCAACTAAATTAACTCATTTATGACTGGTCATTTAGCCTCTGATATGATTCCGCTAGGTTTGAAAGCTCAGAACCATTCAATTTTGGTTAAAGGGATGGTTCGGACGATTTCAAAATTAATGTACCAGAATCTAAAAAAATTACTCATTGGTAATATATTTTTATCAAAAAAATATCCTATCAGGATGATTTATACTCTATTGTTTTGTGTCTGCAATTTTTGATATTCATCGTCTATTTTCTGTACGCTTCTGATTTTTATCACGTTGGTCGCATGACGCGCCAGCCTCACTTTGCTTTGTATTGGCAGCAAAGTGAGGCATCGACGTCACGAAAATTGCATGCTGGGATAGATCCCACTGGCGGCAGATTCGATCAAGAACTGTTACCTTATTTAGTCCCAAAGTGATTGTGAATGATCCAGTTGGTCTTTTTTCGTCGGGACAAAAATATTGCTTCTTTGATTGGTAAATGCTGGAAATCGTCCGAACCCCTCCTTCAATATTTATGATAATATGCACTCCCCTATACTCTAGCACAGGTGTTCTGGGGACCCGTCTTTAAAATATTAATTTACTGTCAAACACTTCGGAATCCCTGCTATGCTGAATGTCTTAAAATAAAAACAAATGTTAAAATAACATAAATATTTATAGGAAAATGCTTTCCATAACAAATTATGCATTCAATGAAATGCTTGTAGAAGCTCTACTTTGTATGACACTTGAATAGATCGACATAAATCAATTCCACTGAGTTTCATGTCCTTTATGTACGTTTTGTTTATTTATACAATATGTCTGCTACTTTGTTTCACTTGCAATATCCCTTTGTTATTTATCAAAATATTTACTCTAATTTGTTCTAATCATATATTAAAGTATACTGTATTAGTAGCAGGCTATGTATTCAGTTGAAAACTGAACAAAGCAGTTTTCAAAATGGTACAATATATTGCTTCTTATGAAATGTATAAGGTTCTGTTTATTCTTTTAAAATCCTTTTTATCTTCCTGTAATTTAATGAAGAATTCTACATGCAACTAAAAACATCTTAAATCTATTCATGATTCAATGTAAAAAGCTTATTTTATAGCACTTAACAAACTTTCATTTATTATAGCCTTAGTATTTTACTGTAACCTGAATAATTTCTAGAAGAATAAAGGTTTGTACTATTTAACCCATCAAGGACGAGTGCTATTTTAAGGCAAAATTGATCATTGTTTTCCTCTACAAATTGGCAACTCCTAAATTTTGCCGACCTATTAATGACATAAAAATAGGTGGAAAATATTAGTAATTACTATTTAAGACAAATATGAAGCGACTTTGCCGCAAAGTTGCCAATTTGAACGCGAATATCTGTTTTTAAAATATCACAATGTGTTGCCAATTCAAGGATTTTTCTAAATTATAGCGATTTACGTAATGATAAAAATCATTTAAAAATAACTAAAGCAGGTAGAGTAACAAAATAGGGCTTTAAAAATAGAGACATTTATGCTCTTTCTTCTTGTACACTTCACATAACTAGTCTTCTTCTAGTTAAAGTGCAGGACTACCAAACCACAAATATGTGGGCCTTAGGCACTGATGGGTATAATGCATGTATGATCAATCATCAATGTGTAAGTTTTCTTTCATCATCAAACCTTCAGAATGACATACTTTTATAATGACCCCACTGAAGTCGGTTTCTTCTTCCAAAAACGTCAGAAATCGACTACCGAATTATGTCTCTCACTTTCCTGTAACTTCCCGCTTTCCATTAATCATTAATCCAACATTGAATTCCTCTGGAGAATTGGAAAAGGAGAAGTGAAATAAGGAGGATAACGGCAGAAGTCATATTGGGGTGAAATCATGACAAATTGCTTGCCAAATGTGAAGACACACCCAAATGTCTATAATCTTGAGTTTAAATATTAAACAGTAAATTTGTGCTAATCCAGTCATGCTTGCTTACATATGGATGGTGAGGCACCCATACTAAACTGTATATAATATCTGGATCAGACTATCAACTAGTACCCATGGCTGCAAATCCTGCGCTAACTCGGGATCAAGTAAAGTATCCGCATTACAAAATATAGTTATGTGCATTAGAATTCTAAAAAAAAAAAAATATATATCTTCATCTAGAAGCATACATGTATACTTCTCTAAATGTGGTTATCTGTCAGCATAATCCTGTATAATGTAGGTACCGATTTTGCAATTCCCATACAGGTAATATAGGGCCCACCAGGTTCCCATAGGCAAAGGGTTAAAACATGTCTATCTATATGCTATATGCTACGGATATTATGTATATCCTTAATTCCTTTAATAGTGCTAGGAATACATAATGTAAGATAAGTACTATTTTCAAAAAGTACTTTTGCCTTCTGTATCTACTGTGGCACAGTGGATATTAAATTTTATGGTAATGCTTGATTCACAATCTTGATTTATAAAATCATGTTTCTTTAGTTTTACTTTTGTGAAATATAAAATATTTATGACATTTGATTTGATAGACTGACTTTATGGAGAACAGTATTTAAAGGCACTTGAATCCAGAAAAAATCAAAACACTTTCACTGTAAACAAAAAAAAAAGAAAGGAGAAAGTATTGATGTTGTACTTTTGAAAAGAACAAGTAAGGCACTTGAATCCAGAAAAAATAAAAACTTTCACTGTAAAACAAAAAGAAAGTATAATTTAAAAACTCACTAAATAATGCAGAATTCAAAGAATGTATTAATTATCATTGTGCTTTGTAGGTTTAGATGGTTTCTCTCAGGACCAGAAACAAGATTGTACAAATATTGTATTGTTTGAAAGTCACCATTTTGAACTTCCTGTTTGAAAAGTAAGAGGACATTTTAAAATGTATTTTTAATAAAAATGTTGGACTTATGTGAGTTGCACATGGTCTTATTTGAAATGGTTTTACCCCTTGACTACTGGAACCGGGTGGGTTGTGTACAAAGTCTATGTGGATTTCATAGACTCAAAGGAAACGGATTAATAATATCTGAATACAGTAAAAACCTGCTCTAGAGGCCACCTGTGTATAGAGATCACATTTTCTGGTCTTTATAGACTGGACAGATTTGACTGTGTGTAACTTTTGACTAAACCGAGACGAGAACAAATGTGTAGAACAATTTCAAGAGGGTTAGCTGCACTTCATAATTTATTAATTATTTAATTAAGAGAACTCTTGAAAACACTCGGAGAGAAACGTGGCATGAAGTAGCACATTTATTTGACTTTGAAGCACTTTCCGTTTCTATGAATTCTTTTTGTTTCTTTGGGGGGCAAGACCAAAGTTGAGGCTCCTGTACGTCTATTTGTAATATATATAGGTCAGAAATTTGACGTGTAGTGGCACATTTATTTGAGTTTTTAAAACTAACATAATTATTTCTGGCTTGAGACATTAAGTAGCATATTTACTACGCCTTTCAAAAGAGTTGTATGCGCTTGATATTTGTTTTTCTTTGCGGGCAAAACCAAAGCGATGGCTCCTGACTGTCTATAATAATATGTAGATGAGAAATTTGACATAAAGTGGCAAATTTATTTTAAAACTGTGTTTTTACACTTCATTGTTTCTGACATGTTTCTGACATGAAGTAACACATTTTGAAACAAAAAGTAAAATTAAAGCTTCCTGTAAATTATCCTCTAACTACCTCTAATGAAATATTGCCAATCATTAAAAAAACAAAAACATATTTTGTCTGCGAGTGTGAGAAAAGAAAATGAAACTCTCATTTAACCACTGCATCAAAGATGGTGTGTGAATGGAGAGGGGAATAAAGACTTTTTAATCTCAGATTTCCCCATAAATTTTGGTGAAAAAACAGGACAATTTATTGTAGTGTGGCCACTGTGGGACTAGGTAATTGGAAAGAAAAAGTCAAATTAAATGGAGAAAATGAGCCAAGGGATTCATTTAAAATGAGATTTGTTATGATACAACAATTGAAATTTGAAGGAAGTCAAATATATAGAGAACATTATGAGTAAAGGGATTCGTTAAAAACAACATTTGTTCTCCGACAGCGACGGCAATACATCAGGCGGCTCCCAAACTACTGCACATGTTAACTAATCAAATGAAAACCAAAGACTGATGGATGGCGCTACGCTTGCATGGAGGATATACATTGATGCTCACCACGAAGTGAACTGCTACCTAGATCTCAAGTGCTTTTTTTAAATAGGACAAAATGATATGCCACATTGAAGATGGGTTACAAGTAATACAACATGATTTTGAACATATTCAAAGGAAAGAAGAGAACTGCAAAATGTTGTTTCTAATTGAACAAATATATTATGAACTTCATTTAAAAGCCTAGAATGTTTACAGACCTGGGGGTATCATTTATAACAAATTGTAATTGTACCTTTAAATCAAATTAAATCACTTTTAGATCAGACAAAACTTAAAGAAGCTTTTTTTTTTAAGTACAAGTTCTCAAAGTATAATTACAATGGATCCTTAATCGGACACAAATTTGATGGGAACTTCTCTTTTTAAAAGTGCAAAATATTTGAGCAGAATTATCCTTAATAAGACAATAAAAAATAAATTGGGGCTTTTTGATACAAAAGAGCAAAATATCACAGCAGAATAACACTGTATCGTCCATCAGACAAATATTTAGGGGAGCTTTTCGATACAAAAGTGCAACATATCAGAGCAGAATTATCCCCAATCAGACATAAATTTAAGAGAGCTTTTCTTTTCAAAAGTGCAAGGTCTCATTACTTATAGTATCCTCCTCCTGTGCTCCTAACTGCACTTTTATTCTCCTCCTTTTCCGTTGTCCTTTCTCCCTCCCTCCTCTCCCCATCCGTTTCTGGTTAGCGGCTGATCCGGTCAAGCCCAAGGTTTACCTCCAATTGGGGGCGGATTATTACCCCCATTGAAACAATGCACCCAGCTCTAGGCCCTCTCCCTGCACCCCTATTAGGGAGTCAATGGGTGTCCTTCGCACCCCACTAGCCCAGTTTTGGGGAATCCCTTCCACCCCTTGACTTAACCTACTTACAAAGAAAAGTATCAAAATGTATACACCATTCAAGAAGTTGGCTTTGTCTTGTAAGAAAAAGGGGTCATGATTGAAGTATTCTTTGCATAAAATCTTCATTTTTGAACAATTTGCTGAAAAATTCATGATTGAAGGAATAATTTCCAACCTATCTTGAGGAAGTATCTTGTAGAACAAAACACAGGTCTTTGTTTTTTCTTTTCTTTTCTTTTCCAGAGATGATATATAATATATTATCTTTTTTCTCTGGTTGTTTTCTTTCCGTTCTTGACAAGTTTAAGTATGACAAGTACAATTTTATTTCTATTATCTTATGTTTTTCAATGGGCAACTGTGAAATATGAAATGAATATCATACTTTTGGATACATGTTTACATTTCATCATACCAGAAGTTTCACTGGGAAGTTGCTCACGTAATTTCTGCAAGGTACTTGACAAGAGCGGAAACAAAACAACCAGACAACAAAGAACATATATTATATATCATCTCTGGAAAAGAAAAGAAAAAACATTCATGTATTTAAAACAGCTCACAACAGGGGAAGTTTAAGAGGGGTATCATTTTCGGAGCTAAAAAAAAACAGGAAAATATTGATAGAAGCGAGCACTCAACAAGACACCTCTTCCTGCACTTCTACCAGGGTAGGAAATACAGGGGGCCGAGGGCCATTTTGCCCCCTAATTTTCAAAATAGCCCCCTAAAATCAGTAGGTAGCCCCCTAAAATCAGTAGGTAGCCCCTAACATTACCATAGCCTAGGGTACTATTATGTGAAATATTTTGTGATATCCATTTTTTTGATTGAAAAAGTAGCCCCCTTCAATTAAAAATTAATTCTTTCCCCGACTTCTGTATGTGTAGCTTGCTTTCTCATATACATGTATAATCTTTCTCATCATATTCCCCTCTACCTTGTTTGTTCTTTCTACTATGAGGCAAAAGTCAAATCATCACTTGTAGTAATTTCCTCAAGGCTGTTGGATCATTTTTATCTGTTATCTCATTACAACTTCCTCCTAGAGCTAAAAGTACACATGTTCAGTTACTTTTGGAATAAACTTCTGTAGATGCGACATAAAAAGTCACCTTCCCTAACTTTTCTATAATTTGTTCCTCATTTTTTAAATCTAATTTTTAAAAATATATTGTTATTCATATTTTTTAGTTTTCATAGTTCCTTCTCTCTTCTTTTATTTCTCTCCTTTTTTACCCATCAGTATCTCTCTATCTAACTCTCTCTCTCTTTTCTTCTGCTATTCTGCTTCGTTGTTTAAAGAGAAGTCACTACCGTATTTGCCGGTGTATAAACCGCATTGGTGTGTTAACCGCACCCCCAAATTTGGGATACCGTAGTCATTTGAAGGAAAAAGGGAACATTTTCTAAATGATTAAACCGTGCTGGGAATCGGTGAAACATCATCAAACTCAATATTCCAGCCTCTTTTTCCCTAACTTTTGTAACAATTTAGTACAGAAAAAACACAAACTACATACTTGTTTCTGATTGGAACTAAACATAACAGAAACTCCTATCAAGCTTTTCCTGGACGTAAACGATCTCCATGTATTAACCATGTCACCCCCATTTTGGGGGGTAGGCTACTACTGTCAGGAAAAAGGTGCGGTTAATACACCAGCAAATACGGTAGACGTAATTACCCCCAAAGTTGTTGCATCATTTTACAATCTCATTACAACACTACGCAGAAGACATCTTCATGCACTTCTTTTTTAAGTGCACCCGATTTATTTAATGTTATTCATTGTTTCAGGTTTTTTTTTTTTTTTTTTTTTTTTTTTTTTGGGGGGGGGGGGGGGGGGGGGAGGGGGTTGGTTCTTTTCCTACATGGTGGTGGAAAGGAGGTGTCAAATGGCGTCACTATACATGTCTGTAGTAGTTATTTCCCCCAAAGTTGTTGGGACCACTTTTTCCTCATTACAATTTCCTGTGCGTGTCCCGATCACTTCTGGTGACTTTGGGCATAAAACGTTACAATACTTAGACGGAACAAGTTTAAAATACTACAAATCGGACCAGTATTTCCTTATGCGACATTTCCTTTGCGGAAGAAGGAACGTCTATTGCATGTTGACACTTTTGATTGCCACTTCATGGTGGACGCCAACCACTGCGCCCTTCGCAAAAACAGGGAAACAGAAAAAAGGGTGTAATTTAGATCTTTATTTCAGTTATTTCATCTTTTATTGGTAAGTGGGACTTTCCCTTATTTCTCACTAACGTTTGCTTGTTTCCATCAAGAACCCATGTTTTTATTCTAAATAAGGAAGAATGAAAATACAACCTTAAATTAAACGTTAGGTTGAGGAGGGTATTTCTAACCAAACTAAACTAGAAAAAAAACACATCTCCCATCAATGAAAATTAATATGGAGATGTTAAGAATTTAATTTAAGTTGATTCAATGGCGAGTTTGTTTTCATATTTGAACTGGTATTTGTTCACTTTAAGTGTGGTGTTATATTACCGGTCTGCTATGTGAATGCTCCAGTTTCAACATATTATTATTCTTCTTCTTAAATAACTAAAACTAATATTAAACCAAGAGGTCATACACTAAGATGTCTACCCAGGGATCAGGGGGATGCTTCAGCAAATAAGTGTTAGAAAAGAAAATAAACGGCCAGAGTTCGGCAGAGATCAATCAGTAAAAAAAAGACATTCCTATTCGCCAGATACAAATCCATGAACAATCTGAGACTTCTTACTATTTATAAAATGTCTCTCTAAACCAGCTACTGTTGGCAAAGCAAAATCAAGCAAACTGTTTACTTCTTACGTTTTTTAACATAATTTGGAGGGCACCTAAACATGGAATTCTTGTAGAAAACAATGTCTGGAGAAAGAATTTGTGTTTTATCTCTTGTTCTAACATGAGATAACCAGCTCGAAGGAGGAGGTCTTTGTCTGGACAAATCCCTATTTGCCGAATTCTTGGCAACGTTTGTTGGAGTACAGCACAGGATAAGGGTGGAACCTAATACAGCTTTACACCTGACTAACAATTTGCATTACATGGCATGAGATTTGTAAGGGAAGACCTTATAATGATAAAAAGTTGCCTAATTCCTCGCCTCCTAACGAAATACAAAAATGGATTTGTTGGCAGAGGCCAACAACATAGCGCTCAGATTTTCCCTCCTTTGGCAGGATGTTGGGTGATAATACAAAATGATTTTTTTAATGTATTCAGAAGAAAAGATGAATATTAAGACTGCTCACCTGTGGTCCCTTAGATGGTCCTGTCTCCTGAAGGCCTTGTGGCAGATGTCACAGGAATACGGCCTCTCATCCGTGTGCGTCCTCTCGTGGATCAACAGGTTGTAGGACTTGGTGAAGTGGCGTCCGCAGAACCGGCAGATGAACTCCTTCTTGGTTCTCATCGGTCCCCGTCCACGGCGCCTCTCGGTGGGCTGCGCCGCCGCAAGTCGTGCCTTCGGGCTGTCGGCGCTGCATGGTTGCGTGGCGGCGATCGCCAGGTGCGCAAAGTCAAACTTGGGTGCCTTCTTCACCGACGACGAGTGCTGCCTGGATGATGCAGTCGTTGGCGACCCGCCCAGGACCAGTCGGCGCAGGGTGCTACTAGGGTGTGGAACCGACAATGGTGTAGTGGCGGCGAGGGGTGTACCACCAGCACCCGGTACCTGCCAGGCGGCCAGCCCCTGTGTCCATGCACCAATGGCACCAAGCGGGAACAAGGGTACCTGGTCTCCACCCTTGGGTACAAACAGGGGTAGATGCTCGCCCCTGCTCTTGGGGACACTGATGGTACCGGAGGCGCCGCAGGCCAGGGCACTGGGCAGGTGGATGGGGCTGGGGTGGTGGAGGGTCAGCTGATTCTGGCTGGTAGGGGTGAGGGGTGGGGTCGGTGGTCCCGATGGCTTGGACTTCTTTCC
Organism: Echinarachnius parma; assembly: GCA_037951105.1. Taxonomy (NCBI): domain Eukaryota; kingdom Metazoa; phylum Echinodermata; class Echinoidea; order Clypeasteroida; family Echinarachniidae; genus Echinarachnius; species Echinarachnius parma. Next base: position 12,389 of record JBAMJV010001137.1, on the reverse strand, counting down.
ATCTGTAATAAAGCAAAAGAGGATTAAAACAGTTATTAAATAAGATTCACAATATAATTAAACCAGAGATGATTAGACGGTATTATATCCTACATGAATGAAATCCTGTTCAGTGATTGGTCTACATAGCGTCATGTGACCAAACATAGTAATGCCCATGGAGAAAAATGTGCTATGCGTGACGTCATTCGTGGAATAGTAAATGCTATTCCATGAATGACGTCATAGACGCCGGGTGATCATATTGAGCCCATAGAGATGCGTGTTATAAAACTTCCCCGCGAGCAGAGGTCTTGTTTTAGCTTGCGAAAGATGCTCGACGAGATTTCTCAAAGAGTTATTTAAAAAGAAATACCGCATATTTTCACCCGTGAATATCAATAAGTGCCAAAGAATATTCTAGAGATGCATTTCATGTATAACGTAGCGGTATTCGAATTCAATAATTACGACAATGGTGCACATTGTGCATTATTGTCCTTCTGTGGTCGTGACACTAATTCGCGGTGTGCACTGCACTAGCTGTATGTGAAACTCGTTTCTCCATACAATTACACGTGTGTAGTAATGTAAAGCAGGTTAATTATTCACTTTGATGCGCGCGTTTTGCATTTGGGTGCGCATTTGGGTGCGCAATACGCGCTCTGCGCTAGGACTATTGCGCAAAGGGGGTCAGTGTCACAAACAGAGCATAGTCAGTGCAGTGATGGTTCCATAATCAATGCTTTGTTTTTCTTTATATTTTTCTTTAATTTAATTGAAATCATTTAATTTTGCGATGATTATGATTATGCGAAGGATATAAAACAAATATATCATGCACTATTTCGAGCCACTAGTGAAATTATGGATTCCTCGGTGTCAGAAAAAGCACTATGTTCTTCGGGTCTACGACCCTCAGAACATAGTGCTTTTCCTGTCACCTCGGAATCCATAATTTCAACTAGAGGCTCTCAGTGCATGGTATATTTGTTTATTATTTTCATTATAAGAATGGGGCCATGGGACTGATTGCAATCAAATATTACCTTCAAATGGTACAAATTAAAAAGTGTATGTAAAGTATTCCTATGAGCAATTATAAAAACACATCATGAATATTTAAAACAAAATAAACAAAGAGTGAAACAGTAATAAAGAGGGGACAAACATTCCAAATTAATGTGAATATACCCCAATGAGTTATAATAACGCATCTTAAAAAGAGAAACAACTCTGATATCAGTCAATTCTGGTTCCTTGGCATCACCTGCTTGTAAATGGCCAAGTTTACCAGACAAGGACAAACTTCGATTAACAAAAGCAATAAATTATAAGACTTGGGATGAGAATAGAATGTAAAGAGAGAGCAAGAGAAGGCCAGGGCAATGCTTAATTTTTTTTAGCAAGAAAAAAAAAAAAATCTGTGTTTTAATGGGCTTTGTTCATCAAGATGGGGTCGCGCTAGCTTGGTAATTTAAGGACAGCAAATAAGCCATTACTGAGGGTCTCCTACAATAACTACCGAGTGGACAGGATCAGATCGCTCGATCTGCATGCACCCCTAAGTCAGGAGACAAACAACGTTGGTAGGAGCCATTGATTTTGCAAACATATTCACACATTTGGCGAGATCAAACAAAAGAATTAGGGGCAATGCAATTACAGGTGCAAGGAACATCACGGACCAACATTGAGTGATGAGGGCCAAGGATCGTTGCATTGTGTTGTACGCTTAGAGCCCTTCGTGTTTGATTGAGCGGTTTTGTTCAATTTATTCATCTTAAAATCAGAGAGCTTGCAGTATAATGTAGTACAAGCTTTTTATTAATTGCTATAAGTCTCTATATTCTCAAATTATATATTTCGTTTTGTTTTGTTTTGTTTCCCCTTGCTAATTTGAATAACCATGCTGGTTCCTGGTTTTGACCACAAAGCAATTAGTGGCATCATCCCCTTTTGTAAGCATCACAAAGAGAGTTATTGCCTATTAATATACAAATCTTGGAAAATTTCTTTTCCTCATATTTCAAATTAATATCACAATCCTGGATTGGCCTTGAAATTTGTTCTATTTTGTTGTGTTGTCTCTTTACTCTGCACGGTTTTATCCAGTATTCAGAAACTAAGTTTGATTTTCATCAATAATCCATTTACTGTTTATAAATCCTTTCAAAAAACCCAAATTTCAGTTGAGACCTTTCATTTAGCCCCTAAGCCTTCTATTATTAGCTTAGTTTCACTCACATGAAACCGATTTACATTTTTTTTCTTCATCTTTTAGTTTTACTGATAACCTTAAAAAAAGCTACTACTGAACAAAAAAGACAAAATCACAATCATGTCCAACCTAAATTCCTTTCTAACTTGTTTACTTCTTCTGTTTTGTATTTGTTTCATTCACCTCTTTTTCAGGCTCCCATGCCCCGACCGTTATCCAGGACTAAAATAAAACTATGTCTGCCCACAATTCCTTCCAAAATTTGTTTACTCCTTTTGTTTTGTGTTTGTTTCATTTGCTTCCCTATCAACCAACACCCCACCCCCCCCCCCCCCCCAAAAAAAATGTTCACCACAACTAAAATATAAAACAATGTCAGTCCTAAATTCCTTTCAAATTTGTTTACATCTTTTGTTTCGTCTTTGTACCATACGCTAGCCTTTCAAGTCACCCGGCCTAACTGTTCTTAGCGCATGGAACTGATAAGGGATGAAGAATGCATCCAGCGGCAGCCGTTTGAAGATCGACCCACCAACCTGTTAGCGGCAAAATGGGAGTACATTTTTCATTTTGCCAGCCTCCACTCTTTTTAGTGATAAAAGGATCAAGTTTCTAACAACCTTCCCACTCCCAAGCCCCGTTCCTTCTGGATTTTCAGTTCCCGTTAGTTACCCCATTCAAGACCACCTGAATTTGCTCTAACATGCATCCTCCAAAGACCCTAGCCCAAATAGTTTTTGGGACCAGTCCTGAACCGGTTAATAAATGAACACCAAGATCCGGGCATCAACGGGTTAAGCAACTGGCATTGTGCCTTGACATTGGTGGGATAAAGCCTCAATCAATTTGATTATGGGACTCCTGAGCCTCCCAAATTACCCCCGATTTGGCACAATTTGTTTGTGAGTTGCCAGAAGGCTTGAGTCTTGTTACCATGAAAAGGGATTGAGATCTAGTGCTGACACTAACACGATGATGGTAGAAGTGCTTTGGCACCGGGTGGAAACGTAACTGTACTGTAAGCCTGCAACCTTCAAGGTGAAGACTGAAGGGGGTGCTTAACCCATAGAGGACCAAGATTTACATATATGTCAACTTGAGGAATATGGATAATGTGTGCTAGAGTACCAACAAATCAATGGTATCCAACAAGTTAAACTACTAGGCGAAAGCTGTGTACAGTATTGGCTAAATCCAACAAGCCTCTGCAACTAATATCTTTATCTCTGACTCGTTTCTATAGAGACTACATCTTGTAACAAAATGAAATCATCACCAAAGGGTTAAAATACTACGTGAAGGTTGTTGTATACAGGATTCGCTTATCCCAAAAGCCTCTAGGACAATTGGCTTGATCCGTGGCAGCGATTGCGACTGTATTCCCTGACCTAGCGGGTCGAGCCGCGTGATTGAGACGTGCCGCACCAGCGGACACATACCTCCTCTCATTTCATTTTAATTTCTCGTCCTCCCCGACGCATCGCTGTCACGTCCCATCCAAATCCAGAATTGCGCTAGGATGCCACCCTCATCTTTTACTTTCTCTCCTCTACCCTCTCACTCTGTCTCTCTCTTTCTTTCACTCTCTCTGTCTCCTCTTCAGCCTCATTCATAGATTCGTTCGTGCATTTATTATTTCCTCTTCATGGGATGGATAAATCGGATTAGCATACTGCTGTTTGTCAAAGAGGTGTCTTCTTTTCTCTCTGCTTATTAATATCCCTTTCCTTTTCTGTCTTCCCGACTCTCTCATTCGTGTTCTCTCAAATTCACTCTGTCTTTTCCGTTTCCTCTTTTATTCTCTTCATCATGCTCACCCTCTGTCCTATTCTTTCTCCTATTCTCCTGAATTGAAATGATGTTAGGATATATACAGATGCCACCCTCCGTCTCTCTCCCTCTATTTCCCCCTCTTCCTCAGACTCTCTCTCTCACTCGTCCTCCTATTAAACCCCCCGCTGTTGCTATTGGCTACCGACATCCCCACCAACATTTTGGTAATTGTGCCCAAACACCAAGAAACATAAGCCCTTGCCTAATAGGCTCCCTCCTCTCGCCCGCCCCACGCAGTTTGCATCTTAAAAGCCAAAATGGCCGCCCCGCATCGCGGAGCGGAAATGCTTCTCCCCGTGTCGCTAATTCTCATCCTCATCTGCTGATAAACAGTGGTGTTGGTTTTTCAAGGGATGGATGCGAGATGGGATGGGTAGTCACTGTCTGAGAAGGGGAATGGGGGAGGACCAGTTATGGCAGGGATGTTCAATGTTGCTGCTTCCCCCTCTCCTGAGTTTTTCTTCTATTGGTCTATCATCCCTCCTTTTGTTTAACTCTTCTTCATATTGTCTTCTCCTCCATAGCTTCTTCCTCTTCTTTCTCCTCCCTCCGTCCCCTCACTTGATTTTTTCTCCCCTCCCCTCTCTGCTCCAACTTTCTCCTCCTATTCTACTCTTCTCCTCTCCTCGCCTTTCTCTCCCTTCCTTACCTTCTTCATTATCCCCCCCGTCTTTTCCTTTCTTACCTTCTCTCAATCATCTAATTTCTCATTTCTCCTTCCTTACCTTCTTTCAATCATCCTTGTCATCCATCCAATGTCTTACCACCCCTGCTCTACTGCTGGGCAGGCAGCTGTTTGGAAGAGTATGGCATATCATGTTGTACGACATAACTTCTTACAATCTTAGTCATGATAGCTCACAGGAGAGATGGTTTAACCCATTGGGACCGGTCCTGATTTGGTCCAACAGCTAACAGAACAGAGATCTACAACAAAGTTGTGCTGTCTGGGAGTACAGTGGGCCCATGGTGTGACGGGTTTAACGCATTCAGGACCTGGTCCTGTCTACAGTGGGTCAAAAAACTGACGTATAAGAGAGATCTAACAAATTTGTGCTGCTTTCGAGCACAGTAGGCCCATGGTGTGACAGGTTTAACCTATTCAGGACCAGGTCCTGTCCACATTGGGTCCAAAAGCTAGTGTAAGAGAGATCTATAACAAAGCTGTGCTGTCTCGGGCCACAGAGGGCCCATGTTGTGAGGGGATAATTGAGGTGGGGAGGTTGCGGGGGAGTATCGGAAGTGCCTCCCAGGCTCTGCACTTCAAGGCAGTAATACGAAGATGATGACATCATTATGATGCCAGTGTGCCACCAATCAACAACAAGGCAAGAATGGATTCTGTTCTTAATTCTATTAAAGGACCATCACACATTTTGTTCCTTCAAGGTAGTAATAGAAAGATGACATCATTATGATGCCAGTGTGCCACCAATCAACAACAAGGCAAGAATGGATTCTGTTCTTAATTCTATTAAAGGACCATCACACATTTTGTTCCTTCAAGGTAGTAATAGAAAGATGACATCATTATGATGCCAGTGTGCCACCAATCAACAACGAGGCAAGAATGGATTCTGTTCTTAATTTCATTAAAGGCCTATCACCTTATCATCATCATCATGCACGCCACCCATCAACAAGCAAGTAAATATGGATTCTGTATTTAATTTCATTACTCAAGTCACACTCTCTTGGAATATAAACTATCAAGATATTAAAAGCTTCCTTAAAAGATGTAACATTGCAAAAAGAGAGTGTCACTATCTTCTCTTGAAATTGTTCGCATGTTCATGAATTTCATTAAAGAACAATCAAACTCTCAGTATGTAAGAACATTTGACAGATTGATCACTTTATTGAAAGATGAAGCATTGTAGAAAGACAACCACTATCAAGACTTTAAATAATTTGTTTTGTATTCATATTGAAAATTGAATCATCACATAACTATAATTTATCCACGTATTCTTTAATTTGTATTATTATTCATCATGTTCATGATTTAATTGTTCAAGAGCTTTACATTCTAAAACATCTTCATTCCAACATTTCCTACAGAAAATAGAAAAACACTTTGTTTCTATTAACAATTATCATTAACAATTCTTCTTGAGACGTATTACTTGCATTTATCTAAGTAACTCATGAATATACTCCATGCTAATGTATTGTGGAGATTAAGATTAGTGCTGTAACTTGGCTCGCAACGAGCCAGGTTAACTTGCCGGTCTGATGATTTATGCGGGTTATGAGAGGGAATACTAGTATCATATAGTATGCCTCTGGCCAAATATGCTAATAACAATCTCCTAATAGCAATCTCTCAGGAATTAGATTTAGTGGGAGGTGCTAACTCCATTTTCTTCAATGGCCTTTAATGGTTCCCGTGACGACCGGGAGCATGCGATGATGCGGTCCGGAGGTTGAGTGAGCCCAGTGGGAGGAGGAAGCAGTGCTAAATCAAATCTCGTCGCGATTGAGTCCCGATCGGACACCCGGCGAGGAAGCAGCAGCCGTACAAACAGAACACCTTGGTTTGCCATCAGTGGCATAGCGAGGATGGACTGATTGTGGGGGGGGGGGGGGGGGGGGAGGGGGCATTCAAAGGATTTGGGGCACACCTTATGTATTTCTTTAGTTATTCACATATATTTTCCCTATAGCTTTTGTATTGTTTTGTCAAACAATTAGGAGGAAAACTTAGTGTATTTCTTTATTTTTTCCCACATTTTCCCCTTATGTTATTTTTTTAATTGTTTCGTCAAATTATTGGGAGGCAAATCTTATATAATTTTTCTTTATCTTTCCACATATTTTTTTCCTTTGTTTTTTTTTAATTGTTTTTCTCAAATTATTGAGAGGGGGGGGGGGGGGGGGCACGTGCCCCCATGTGCCTCCCTAGCTTCGCCACTGTTTGCGATGGAGAGCAGGCCGCCTGATGCCCCAAGTTGCAGCTGACTTGTGACAACGCACATATACCGATTTAGAGCTGTCTTCCGGTCTAAATCTCATTTATTAATCTCGCAACTCAACTCATTACTTTCAAAGTATGGCAATCTCCCATAGAGTTAATACACGGCACACCAGGTTTCAGAGCAAGATAGGTTAACATGCGTGTACTGTGTTTCTATTACGGATGGGGTGGCTGTTTAATCAACTGTTGCAGACTTACAGCGCGCATACTCAAAGAATTAATAAGCAATTTATCACCTCGTACGGCTGTGGTTCATAAGAGATGCAATAAATTGCTTGATATCATAATAAGTCATAACAAAGCAAACTTCCTCTTTGGTATCTGACAAAGCATCCCATCCCCTCCGGCAAAAGACAACTGTAAGAAATGCTTCCCAATCTTACCCCATCACATAACCTCACAGCTTACTTTTACCCCTTCAAAATGAACAACTGTCCAAACACTATGAAATTCAAAGTAATTTAATAACTTGAATGATGCTAAGATGGTTTTATATTACATATCTTTTAAGCTAATAACTATATTGATTTCAAGTTGATTCTTATTAATTGATTTTCAAAAAAATAGAAGGAAATCTCAATAAATAACAAGTATATCTGTAAATAATTATTAAAGAACTAATGGAAAGTTTACAAGAAAGCCGCAAAAATGCATGATGGAGACTGAATTTGAATGGACACATTTTCACTGTAAACTGTCCTCGCAAATATATGATAATATTGTAAAACGTAGCCAACAGTAGTCCTTTGGTGTCAAAGGGCATTTTATTCCAAATATGATCTAAAAGATTCTTGATGGTCTATAATTTCTTTCTTACTCCCCAAGGATTTGACGAACAAAAAAAAAGATTTGAAGTAAATTTCAAAAGGGTAGAACAAGAAGCTCGAAATCTATTTATCAAACCAACGAAAAGAGTCAAGAAAGTGCAATTTTCATGGTGAAGAAAACAAGTTTTGGAATTGTGATCGGAGCGGGACGTCGCATTCGGAAACAACGCCCTGCAGAGAGGTTAGTGAGAGGAGGCGAAATTGCATTAGTTGCCGCCGGCAACCGGCCGCAAGCTCACCTGTCGAAAAGGAAGACCCCCCCCCTCCCCCTCTTCTTCTTCAACACCAAACAAGACCAAATAGTTCATAAATCTCGTAACAACAATCACTTTAGAAGTTTAAATTCAACTTATCTTGCTCGTCTTCTTAAAGGATGATCTAAATCCTTTATGGCTCGATTCAAAAGAAAATGGATAATGATAATAATGAAGAGGAGGAAAATTAACCAATTCACAACCGGTCCTAAATTATGCAAGCTCTGGTCTGTGGACAAAACATGTTATACCAAAATCAAACAGCCTTAATTAAATAGAACTTTGCAGTCAACACTAAAAGAAAAATGAAATATCTCTTAAATAACTATCATTATTAATATCTGTATTATACAAAATCATAAATACATGAATGAAAAAAGATAAAATATAGAAAAACATACATTTTGATCAAATGAGAAATCATATAAAAGATTTAATAAAAAAAAAATCAAAAATCATAATTTCATAAGTTTACAAGCAGGACTTAAATCTGATATTTAGATACAGATAACGCTAGAAACAAACTGAACAAATCAAAAGTATACTTTAACTTAAAACATTGTGGTAAAGGAAAGTACTTTCTGACTTCCAACCACTTGGGTGTTGGTTTTACAAATTGCCTTAGACATAACTGTGAAGATTAGGCCAAAAGGTAAAAAAACGGAGAAAAGAAATAAAAACAGAAGCGGAATTTGATCTTTCGTCTGATCAGCTCCCCCGAGGGTGGTATGTTATGAAGATAGGAGGTCACATGTACTACCTGCACTCTACTGCGCCTTCAAAACGGCAAACATTTATTTGACCATATTCACTAGGGTTATTCAAGTATAGCTCGAATTTGGGCAGTTTAACTGCTAAAAAATTCAAATTCATCATTACTCCTACAAACTAAATTACTTCCAAAGCAAAGAGATAATCCCATAGTATCTCACACATTCACACATCGGCAAACATTTGACCATTTTCACTAAGGTTATTCATGTATAGCGCAAACTCGGGCAGTTTAACTGCTAAAAAAACAAATTCATCTTTACTCCTACAAACTAAATTAATCCTACTTAAATTATCACATGCAAAACACATCGACTTATAATTTCCCATAAGTGAATTTTGAAAATAAAATATATCATACACACGATTAGTTGCAGTATTATAACCGCTATACTTCCTTCATCATACACAAACACATTAAGCATTACACTAGAGACGGAACAAGGATCATAAATTCCATCAATTTCAATTCTGCAAAACTAAATGAATATCTAATTAATGTGGCTTTAATGGCTGGCTTCAGTTTTGCAGCGAGATTAATTTACAAATGCGCTACTTAATCTTTCATTTGGACCCGCATTTTATGGGTCTTTTAGATAAAAGATGTAATGTGATATTTAAACCTTCAACTGACTAGGATATGGTGTATCATGTATAAAAATTGATAGGGATTTCAAAATCTAGTCGTGAATGGGTTAGATGAGTTACTCAACATCTGTTATCCTCTTTTTTTATTTAATCTATTTCATTTTTTTGGAAGACGAAGTTCACAGCTTCTCGAGTGTGTAAACCACTTATGTACTAAACCGTTCTTAAAACATTACCCTTTTTAGTGTTTTCTGGTTGCGATTGATTGGGCCAATTTGTTATCATGTATAACCATTATGTAGACGGAGCCTAGACATATTTATGGCTGATAGCCGAAAGAAATAACTACTTAATTTTAGCTTGACAAAAGCTAAATGAGCAATAATTATTTGATCATCGTAACCTCACTCCCACCACTCGAAACGTCAGTACTGGACTCCTTATAGTTGATGATTAAAGACTCATAACTGCAAACAAGTTTTCATGAAGATCACATTGTTTGTATTTATATTTATAAGAAATAAACTACTTTATTTTATTTCAGCTTGACAAAAGCTAAATGAGTAATCATTATGTGATCATCGTAACCTCGCTCCCACCACTTCAAATGTCAGTTTGGTTGATGATTGGTAACTCATAACTACAAAATTTTTTCAGGATGATATTATCCGATAATCATTATTTACTAATTGTAACCTTAATGACTTATGTACACCCAAATGCCAGTGACATTATTTCAGAATATAAGTTGCCAGGAAAATAATTGTTAAATCTGGAGATAAGATGAACTTAGTTCCATCAGTTATGTTCATGACAATTTTGAAAAAAAAACAAGCATGGCGAACTTTCTTAATGATTGATTTTGTTAATGTAAAGTCTAGTCATGTATTAATGTTCATACAAATACAAACATGCCTACCTGAAATTCGTATTGACCCCATGCCTACAGGAACCTGGTGGGCTAAGTATAAAGTCTATAGATGGAGATGTCGGAATCTCAAAGAGATCGACCTACATGTAAACCTCTAGACTGGTTTTGACTGATAAAAACTAAGCAACATAATTATATGTGACTTAAATAAAAAATGAAAATTGAAAACCATCCAAATTATTTTGGCATACCCAGTATCATCTTGATCGTATTTGTTTTAATGCATTGGATTAGCTACCTTATCTCAAATTTATGGCCAATTATAACAATAATTGCTACTTTATTTCCACTATGCTCTGTAAATAGTTAATGCGATTGCTAATTGGTGTACGAGGCACAGTTGTACATAGTGAACCTAAATCTTTGGACCGAATGGCGAAATAACATGTACACAGTCACATTATATGTCAGTAAAACCTGTGTATAGTGACCACCTTAGGCAAACATGAAATGTGGCCACTGTATGTAGGCATGTGACCTCTATAGACAGGTTCATCAAAATGATACAGTCAAACCTGTGTATAGTGACCACATTAGAGAAACAAGACAAATGACTGCTGTATGTAGACAGGTGACCTCTAGACAGCTTCCATAACAAAGTTTTTCTCTGCAAGAAATCACTTTTGGTGGCCACTATAGGCAGGTTGGCTGCTTATAGACAGGTGACGGCTAAGACAGGTTTGATTGTAGTATATAAATGGCTTGAATATATGCAAGGCTCTAAAATAAATGCATTTTCTGAATAGACCAAACAGGCAAGTTGCAAGAAAATAGCTTGTCTAACGTAAATAACATTCAATTCCCTATTGCTGTTAAATTGCATTTTATTCTCTTTATACCCTGTAAAATTTTTAAAAATGTATCATATTAATTTGGATCACAATAAGCTTTTTAGTTCCTGAATTTAAGATAAATGTTGGTATTGTTCTTCAAAAGAGTACATATAGCCTTCCAGTGGCACGAACAAAAACAAATAAAATAAATTACAATTATATTCGAGCAAACAGATGCAGTCAGATGATCAAGTAACATCAGTGACCAAATTAAGCCTTCCACAACCAAACCTTGAAATCCCCATTGACTCAAAGTGACTCAATACACAGTTATCTGCCAATGGTAGCAAAAGGGTTTATATCTAAACAACCTGCACATTTTGTTGACAGAAATAAATATCATAAATACCCAGACATTAAGGGGGCCTCAGGGTTAATAGTCGTCCTTTAAGTGGTCATCTCGTGGTGATAAATGCAATATTTAAAATGTGCTTGTACATTTTTCTGTATTTATGTTACATCTCACTCATCTAAAAGTGCTTGTATAATTTCAAAGATAGTTAATTAATTATGTCAAATAGTAATAAACACACATGACATACAATATTCTGTATAGTTTTAATGTTACTTCAAACACATCTTTAAAAGTTCTTGAATAATTTGAGAAATAGTTTATAAATGTAAATAATAAAAGTTGCATGTACACTTTTCTGTATATTTATTCAAACACTTGTAAAAGTACTAATAATATAAAAGGGTAGTAGATAAAGGTAAATAGTAAATATTGCATGTACAATTTTCTTTAGTTAACGTTAGCATGTCGATGCCTGCTAACTACCACGTACAACTATCTTCATCGAGTTGGTGTTTTTCTGTGTTTTTTCCCCTTTTATGTAGTATTTTCCTGTGGTGTGATTGTAGGGGTATAATGTTACACTTTTCTGTACGTCAATGCCTACAATTATTATCTCCATCAAGTTCGTCCGACAATCCTCCGGCATATTTTCCGGTTGCCAGTTCCTTGTATGGTACATTTGATGCTTGTTTGAATAATTGATTGCAAAGTTCAAATCAAATCAAATCCAATCATTACAAATTAAATTTGCAGATTGATCATTCAATTTCATATCTAGGCAGACAGCTAGTATGTTCAGCACATTGTTTTACAGTACATTAATAAATGAATCTTAAATCTTCATCTTAAATAAATAAGAAATTATGAATAGTAACATATC